>JAVYIG010011087.1:0-63623 GCA_035222895.1 Strongylocentrotus droebachiensis
GAATAAAATTTGTAATTTGAAAAAAAATCTTATTTGATTAGTATCTAGCTCAATCAAGGTCATAGATATTCTATTAGCTCAATGTCCTAATGATTTAGTTTTACTTCTATGCCATAATGTTATGATTTTATGCATTTGTGTTCTGGACGTGTCGTTTCATGCTAATACATTTTTCTACGCTACTTTATACATCTAGTTTGAATATACAACCAAAATACAAAGCAGCAAGCAAATAAAGTTAAGGGACAAAAAGAAACACACATCAAGAGAAAGAGAGAGAGAGAGAGAGAGAGAGAGCAAGAGAATTAGAAGAGAAAAAGATTAGTAATTGAATACATAAAAAACTGACTGAAGATTTTTAAAAAGAGTCCTTACTGGATATTACAAGTTGTTAGCCACTCTCTATCTGTAGCAAGGCCCGAATCAAATTCATGAAGCAATTCATAGTCTGTCATCATATCCACTGTGGTGATTGGTCGAGCCTGCGGATTCAAATCACTGTTATTAAATGTAACCCTGTGTCCCTGAAATAACATTCTCAGTTGAAACTCTCATGAAAATTAAAGTCATGCAAAGCATTCAGAAAATTCAGAAAGATCATTAGTGCTATAAAACATTAATTATTAGTACCAGTATTATTGTGAAAATGAATGTTAGAAAACCAACTATCATGACAATTATCATTATCAATAGAAGTATTAACAAATATTTGTAGCAGTATTAATTGCAGTAACCGTACACAGAATAATATTGGTGAACAATCATTTCAATCTTGAAATTAACAAATATGAATAAATCCTACCGACCTGTAAAAGGTATATGATTCCATTGCTGTAGGCCCATTCTATGTCTCTTGGGTCACCAAACCTCTCCTCTAGCTAAAGAGATAGAGAGAAAGAGAGAGAAAGAGAGAGAGAGAGAGAGAGAGAAAGAGAGAGAGAGAGAGTGAGAGAGAGAGAGTGAGAGAGAGAGAGAGGGAGAGAGAGGGGGAGGGAGAGAGAGAGAGAGAGAGAGGGGGAGAGAGAGAGAGAGGGAGAGAGAGAGAGAGAGAGAGAGAGAGAAAGATGAAGTGGTACAGGAGGGAGGAAGCCATTACATAAAGCCACTTACCAGAAAAATGAAAAGAAAAACATATTGAATTATCAAGACCTCAAGTGTAATACATTGAAATTTTGAAGGGACAAATAAGTGTCAAAATGACTTTGAATTCAATAGAGATGTTACCCAGTCAATATAATACAATTCTGAATTATTATGTACAAATTCAAAGTCATTTTGGCGTTGGGATCACAGGATTATATTAAGTTATCATTATGGTTTATGAAAGAAATACAGCATATCCATATTAAACTTAGTGGCACAATATTGAACAATATCTGGCACCAACAAGAGTTTCTCTCACCCCGTGTCACATTAAAGTATACAACTCTAATCAATTTGTTGTAGTAATAAGCAACATATGGTACATATCTACCATGAGATTATTCCATTTAGGTATTTAATGAATTTGTGATATTGGGTTTCCTGCCTTTTGCAATTGAACAAGACAATCCCCATTCTCGCATAAAAATGCAGACTGAATAATAAAACTAGATGGAACTTTGACTGCGTGCAGTCGAAAGTGATGCCTCCGTCATAGAGCAATTTTACAAACCAAAACAGAAGAAATTTTTCAAATTCAAGTTCAATTGTAATCCATTAACAGGTTCTCAGAATATCGTGATTACAAACCATTTCTCAAATACATATATGACCCTTTGATCATTGACCTCATGACCCTAAAATCTACTCAGTTCATTGGCTTTGTAAGATGTCCTGAGTTAAATAGTACTCCATCTGTCAGTTCTAATGAGAATTGCGTTCACAAGCTATTTGGCATACACAATGAGCCAATGACATTTGACCTTTGACCTTATGAACCAAGAATCTACTCGATTCATTGGCTCTGCAAGATACATAAATGATCTAAATTTGGCAGGAATCCATCAATCAGTTCTTGAGATAACGAGATTACAAGCTGTTTTTGCATACATAATGAGCCCTGTGACCTTTGACTTTTGACCTCATGACTCCCAAATCTAATAAGTTCATTGGCTCTGCAAGATACATACATGACCAAAGTTTGGCAGGAATCCATCAATCGGTTCTTCAGATAACGCGATCACGAGCTGTTTTTGCATACATAATGAGCCCTGTGACCTTTGACCTTCGACCTCGTGACCCCAAAATCTAATCAGTTCATTGGCTCTGCAAGATACATACATGACCAAAGTTTGGCAGGATTCCATCAATTGGTTCTTCAGATAACGCGATCACGAGAACGGGACATACGTACGTACAGACGTACGTACGTACAGACGGACAACCCGAAAACATAATGCCTCCGGCTACTTCGTAACGGAGGCATAAAAAGAATCAGTTACATGATATTAGTTAAGGTAACTACCTTGGTTGATAGCCTGGCTAAATCTAATGCCACTTCATCAGAGATACAAGCTTTCTGTGAATCTGTGTCTGGCAGGTCCTTTGTTGAAGTTCCACCAGATTCTAACACAGAAAAGAGAAGCGTATGAACATCAGTATGTTTGTTATTAATCAATTAAAAAATCTTTAAATCTGACAATACATTTTGGTAGAAGGAGCTCATCAATGCTTTACTTGCTTTATGCTTTACAATAAGCAAAGCCATGGTAAATAGAATAACATCTTTTTAAATGTGGATTTACAGAAGAATGATGAAAATATCCTGGAAACAAATGAAAACCAACAAAGAGATATTGCACATGGCAGGGCGTAAAGAAATTGCACTGGTAGGATTAGTTAAGGAGGGAAAAGTTAAGCCTCTTTAAGGATGTGTTGGAGGGAAGAGGTGGAAGGAACTAGACCGAGAGGGAGACCCAGAATCAACTGGTAAGAGAATGTCAAGAACTGGAGTGGACTAAAACTGCTAGAGTGCACCAGAATGGCAGAAGATTGGGTGAAATAGAGAGATGTTGCAATCAACATCCGAACCATGAGAAGATGCTTAGATAGATAGATGTTGATGAGATGAAACTACTTAAGTAAATGACACGTTGATACACTCTAATTTGCGTTAACAAGTAAAAATATAGCATTCGACTGACCTTCAAGCAAGATCGCCTTCTTCTTGGATCCAATTTCTATTTTGGTAACCTCCAACTTGTCTTTCCTCTTCCTCCTTAAGGTGATGGTGTCTGGGTCAGCCACACCCGACACTACAGACTGGTAAACAAACAAGATTTGGCAGAAATAGGGGAATAATTATTAGCCCCATTATGTAATAATGTATCACCAGTCTTCAGCATAGAGCTCAAAACAGAGTCAGAGCCCAGTATTAAGGCGTTCAGAGGCTTCTTGCAAACGTCAAAACAAGATGATTTAATGCAAGCCAAATTGTTAAACACAAGTCACATATGTAAATACTTGATTCTGATTGAATCGTAGGGGAGCAGGGGGACACACCGTCCTATGCATCTACATGTAAGTCTTAGTAAGTCAGGAAGTCAGATATATCACTTATCAGAGTTGAATTTTTTTATCATGTATGAGATATGACTGACCTCTCCTAGCCCATAGTTTGCATTGATGAGGACTACAGCTGGGTTTCCATCCACTGGATCATGACTAAAAAGAACACCTATGGGAACAATTGAAAACATACAATGTATTAAATAATAACAGACGATCAAGAAGGTGAACGAAACACATGAAATATCTTCCATTATCATGCTTAAACTACATTTGCATTTCTATTGCCAAGTGATATTAAAGGTCAATTGTCTGTACAAATGGAAATGAGCTCCACATTAACAGTTAATAAAGGTAGGATTGACAGTTTTATATGTGTGCATCCCCTGTTTAAACTTTTGGGGTCCCACATTTGGAGCCCTGTGCTATGGCATCATTATTTGCTATTTTTAGTCAATATGTAGTTTGTTCCTCATTTCTCCTTTATACCTCTGTTTAATACACCAAGCTGACTGGCCAATAACTGACCAATAACTTGGCCATTCCATCCCATGTCATGTTCGGTCTGTTGTTGATCTGGTGTTGTGATGATGTGACTGAAGTGTTACAACTTATTTCCGGCAATATTTTCCTTTTTCCTCCTGATCGTTTCTTCATATTATCTTTCTCCTCTCTTACTATCTTATATCCATTCTCCTTTTCCCCTATCCCTCCATCGAACACTACCCTCCTCTCTCTTCCATCTAAATCTCTTTTCTACATTCTCCTGTACTAGCTTACTTTCCTTTAAAGTTAATATTTCAATAGTCTCCTACCTGATATTTCTGAAGGCACCATTTCCATGACGACAACACCCCATGGTAGATTCCACAGACTGCCCTCTTTGTCTGTTAAATCAAGGCACACATGACAACCCTTGTTATTTATTTGATAACTGAAACAAAATTATTTGGACTGTCTAGTACTTATTCCATAGAAAAATGAATTGGCAATTACATTCAGGGTGACACAAACATGTGTGTATTTGTGTGCAGCCACAAATCAGCTATACTTTATTAATCCTATAAAACAATTCATTAAATCAATTACCTGATGAACCAATCAACAATTCAATCAATTAATCAACCAACTATGCATACAACCAATTAGTCAGTCGACATTCAAAATCATTCAGTAAACAAAACATACATCAATCAATCAATCAATTATTTCATAATGTTTTTATACATACCTCCTGTATTGTACTGCCTGAAAGGAGAACTGAGAAGCCCAGCACTGCTGAACAGCCTGACATATCTATTATACAAAATTACAAATATGAAGTCAACAAATTAGTCAAATTTATAAT
This sequence comes from Strongylocentrotus droebachiensis, assembly GCA_035222895.1. Classification (NCBI taxonomy): domain Eukaryota; kingdom Metazoa; phylum Echinodermata; class Echinoidea; order Camarodonta; family Strongylocentrotidae; genus Strongylocentrotus; species Strongylocentrotus droebachiensis. The sequence goes on from JAVYIG010011087.1 coordinate 4,838, forward strand.
TTATCATTTACAAATATTGCTTTTGTGATTTGTGACATTTTACAGAATATAATATACTTGTTCATATTCTCAAAGAACTTTCATAATGTGCGATACTATATTTACACAAAAACTCAAAGGGAATTGACCCTGAAAATTCTGAATTAGTGTGCATTTTTGTATTTATCGCATAATACATTATTTAACTTATTCCACTTTATAAGGCACATTAGACCATCATAACTACATTTCTCATGCATTTTTTTCTACATTTAAACATTAACAAACCAATACATCATGTGTATGTACCTTATCATAACCTTTGACCCCTAGAAAAGTAGTCAGCTGACCTGCTGCAGACATCTCTGCTGTATCTTCACCTATTAGGAAGAAATGTACAATTAACATCATTTGATAGTCTATTATATAAACTTAAATAAAAATTACAGATTTGTAGAAACTTTTGAAGGGATACATTTTTTGCAGTATAGCACACTTGAAAACAGTGACTAGGTAGAGTGTTACATGGGCTTGGGAATGCAGAGAATGCAGAGAAGCCTATATGTGAACAAATGATAGCATGAATTCAGTAATTGGTTTGGTCACTATAAATCAGCAAGGCACTCTATGACAAAGGGTTTAATACTATAATCATCAAATTAGTTATCATTATGATGTACTATTCAACTGTCCATGTTCATCCGTAACTGCACAACGCCAAATTCAAGAGTGACCCACTAGCGGACACCTAGGGTCAAATAAGTTTTGTATAACTTTATGCCTACTTCCAAGGTATGATCCAAGGTATGATTATAAACATCTACATGTAGCAGTTCTATTACACTCTCTCAATAGGCCATTTTGGTAGTGTAATCAAATTCAATGCATAAATCTTTGTTAAGTGCCTTGTTACAAATTATTTCATTCGCCTAGCTGTTAATACAAATAACTGTATTTCAATAATCAGAATGTGAATTGCATACATTACATGATGTTAGGCAGGGCAATTCTGTTTGTACTACTAGCAACTAATGAATGCAATTTGCGTTCAGACTGAAATAAGTTGTAATGAGGCACTTAACAAACATTTATGCATTAAATTTGACTACATTACCAAAATGACCTCTTGACCTCTAGACCCACTGACCTGTAGCAGATGACCTGACAGCAAACTTCCTGTTGATGGTGTCTTTGCCAAAGAGTCTCTCCAGTTCCCTTTTGATGGCAGAACTAATCTCTGCACATACAGGGGTCTTGCCAAAGAGCTCACCGACCCTTGGATTCAAAGTTCAAAGTTCAGACTTCAAATTTTATTCACTCAATAAAAATAATAATAACATAGACATTGTATATCCTCATCATTCGATCCCATTTAAAAAAAAAAATCAATGGCTGAATGTTTATAAGGTGGGTCAATTGCCACTCTATCTGAAAATGTATAAGAAAAGAGATTAATTTCCTTGATAATCTTATCTTGGATGTACAATATACATGTAATATCCTGATTGATTGACCAATAAACAAGGGAAACGCTCTCGGCGGTCTCGTCAATGACGTAGCGCTCATCCGCATCTCGCAACAACAAATATCGTAAATTTGATGTGGTACACTATTGAACTGGTCAAAAAATAAAAATTTGATGCCCTGGAAGGGACATAATTTCATTTCATTTGCATAAAGTACCATAAATAATCAATGGAACAAAATCTCACAATTCTGTGTAGAAGTTTAGTGTTCCAAATTTAGCTCTACCAGATAAATAAGCATAGATAATGAATTTCACGATTCTGTGTAGACATTTTAAATCCCCCTCCTAGCCCTATCATATGAAACATTCAGAATCAAAATCGGTTGAAAAATAAAGAAGAAGAAGCATTTTGAAAATCATGATGTTGATGCCACAACAAAGTCTAAGTTTGTTGACCTTAAATGACCTTTGACCTTAACTTAGTCACCTGAAATTCTACTCACATGATTGGGGAGACTTGATTACCCTATAGTCAAAGTTTCATTGACTAAGAACTTATACTTTAAAAATTATATCAAAAATTCAAAAACTTAGCCTTAGGTTAAGTTTTCGATGATGATGCTACAACATAGTCCAAGTCTGTTGACCTGAAATGACCTTTGACCTTGACTTTGTGATCTGAAATTGTACTCACATGATTGGGGATACTTGATTACCCTATAGTCAAAGTTTCATTGACTAAGAACTTATACTTTAAAAATTATATCAAAAATTCAAAAACTTAATCTTAGGTTAAGTTTTTGATGTTGACGCCGCCGCCGTCACCGGAAAAGCGGCGCCTATGTCTTGCTTTTTGCTACGCAGGCGAGACAAAAAGGAGCCAAAATGTATTTATGTGATAGTAATGTTGGAGTTCAATTGTTAACATTATCACATTTTGATGTGTTTTAATATATACTTCTCATACAAGTATGATTTAGTCTAGTATAACTAATAATGTAGAGAGATATGACCAAAAGAAGAAGCTGTTCAATTCAATTCAAGTTCAGCTTACAGGCCGATGAAGGATTAATTTTCTTCCATTTTAAAAAAAAAAATCTCCTTGTATTAATAATTTTTTAATCTGTTGGCAGTTCATTCCTTATTAATGGGTCCGAATATGAAATAGATTTTTTTCCCAAGTTAGTTCTAATTTTGAATTATTTAAGGTTACCAATGTGCACCCAACGAAAGTTCAGAACAAAATATCAAAGTAGGAAAAGAGAGAAAATTAAGAGGGAAGAGGAGAAGAAAAAGACAAAATTGAAGAAGAAGGAGGAGGAGGAGGAGGAGGAGGAGAAGAAGAAGAAGAAGAAGAAGAAGAAGAAGAAGAAGACAAAATTGAAGAAGAAGAAGAAGGAGGAGAAGGAGGAGGAGGAGGAGGAGGAGGACGAGAAGAAAAAGAAGAAGAAGAAAAAGAAGAAGCTAGATCATGATGTACATTAACCCACCTGTTACATGTATCTTCCAACGATGCACATCTTAGGTCAGTGGATACCTCACACAATCCCTGAACTGCCTCTTGGAGTTTAGGATAAGACTGGTGGAGAAAAAAAAATTAGTTCAACCTTTCGGCCCAAGATGTACTCATGTACAAAGCAACCTCCAAATGTATTTCTTTCACTGCCTTAAATAAGATTTAGGGCATTCTCAAGATTCCCACTAGAATGCATAGTATGCAATTCATTCACTCCCAGTATAGCAGCCTAAGATATTTACTAATGTTATTATTTCTACACAGTTTTAAGAGAGTTATTTTTCATTCTCCTATACTAATCATGTATTATTTCCCTTAAATATTATCAACAATCTATTATATAATGTAAAATGGCTCTATAAAAATTAAGTACCTTATACAGTGATGGTCTCAGCCTGAACTGCTGGTCACTCTTTATATACCAAACAAATAAAAATAGAATAAAATAAATAAATAAATTCGATTCTAGTTTTCTGAATTGTAGATCCACATTTAAACTTTCCCCTAATTGGCCTGTGTACTCCCTTCACTTTTCAAACAACACTACTATAAGGACTGTACAACATGTATATCATAATGCACCACATGAACACATCATTTGTCTTAATCAATCTGGAACTAACATAACCTTTATCTGTAATCTACATGTACATATGCATTTTGATATCAAGAAACATACAACACCATTTGTGTACAATTTCATTAGTTTCAAACAAGCATAAATATCTTACTTTCAGTTGAAGTTGGAATGCATTGCTAGTCACACAAAAGCCTGGAGGGACATCAAACTGATTAAAAGAAGAAGGAAGAAACATAGAAATGATTCATAAACAAAGTACAGATATATTCTTCATTAAAAAAAAAGGTATAAATCCATACTTCTCATGCCTTTGCAATACGACTGAAAGGGAGAAGAAAAACTATTTAAAAGATCTCAAAATTCACCCTTGAAATATATTTATTTGTTTCAAATGATACATGTAACCTTGCAGTTGTTGATTGAACATTATTTTTAACATGGAGAGTTACTGTTAAATGGGTACCCAGCATGCGACCGTCATTGTTGGTCTAACAGGTTTTGAGCGTCAAATAAAAATAATAATAATACTGAGTTTTTATATAGCGCTTATTAGATTGTGCACACAGTGTGTGCGGGCAAGCACTGAATCCAATGACCGGGGTAATAGCATATCTGTAAAGCGCTTAGAGACATTGTATTAAGCGCTATATAAAAGCGGAATATCAATATTATTATTATTTACCTTTGGTGTGATTTTGTTCTTGAGATGGGTTAACGTAGCAAGCTGAGCTCCTTTGCCTCCCACCAGTTTGGTTGACTGGCAGCCTTGACTCGTAAATGGGAGCACAAACCGTTGCAGGTCTTCATCAATGGGCTCTAGTACAGAAAGAAGGGGTTCAATGTTACAGTAAGATATAGAGGAGAGGATTTAAAGGGAAGGTAGAGTTCTGGGAAGAAGTGAAAAATAATTTTGAGCGTTATCATTGCATTAGACGTTAAAAGACGGGAGTTGCTGCTACCTTGTTTGGCATTCAACAATAAGGGATAGAGCAACATCGATCTGGCGCTGCTCAGTGGCTACCAGGCTCACGATCAATTGGGCAAAAGAATTTCCATTTTCGGTTTACCGGTAACGGTTAATAAAATTTAGAGTGAAATTTACAAGATTATTATTATGCAAGTGTGGAATAACATCAGATAAAATTTGTTCCCTGAAAAGCATGGCTCTTCAAATACCTTAATATTCTAAAAATAGTATGTAACATCATAAAAATCTGGACAGGTTTTTACGCCACGAGTTCATGTAGTCCCATATACATCTTTCTGTGTACAGTGCTTGTAACTTTACCAGGACTGGGCCAAATATCTTATCATTTTGATCATTCAAGAACCTTGCAGTACACACCAATACTTATATGCTAGATGATCAACCTTTTCTGTATCGATTCCATAACGTTTCTATCACAATGCAATCGCATGACCAGAACTCAACTTTATCTTTAAGGTTATTTTTGGTGATCTAAAACAATTATCAGACTGAAAGCCTACACTACAGGAAGCAGAAGCACAAACAATTTCAATTCTTCAATTGATGCTGCACAGAGTACTTGTATGATAATAACATTCTACCTGGTTCTATGATCAGAGGAACCGTCTCCTGTTCGTAGTGATTTGGCCTTCCACTATCATTCCTGTAGGGGAAAATATTGTTTTTAATTGTTGTTCATCAAATAAATGCATACAATTCATTAATTCATAGTCTTAATATTATCCCAAGACAGCTTGAGTAGCTCATACATGAAGATTATGCCAAAAGATAAATTTAAAAAAAGTTAAAATAAAAAAGTTCATTGTTGAATCTTGTGCTACTGTAGGGGACAGACAGTGAGAAGGAATTTAAAATCTATGAAATATTTTAATTAGGAATGTGGATCGTTCATCAGTAGCCTTACTGTTTTCCTGGACCAAGCAGTCTTGCATAATCTAATGAACCTTTCATGGTTGAGTACTAGTTTCTGAGAGAAATGGCAGAGAAACAGGTCCATGCAAGGTACCGTTCTTGGAGAACAAATAATGAGGATAACATAATGATAACATAATGATGATGGTGAATGTTGGTGATGACTACGAAGATCATGAAGATGGTAAAGATGAGGAATTGAGGATAATTATGACAACGACGATGACAGCGGTGATGATGATGGTTCTGATGACTTCTTGAATAGTGTCAGTATTTGCCTCTAGTGGGCTCTCATCCAGTCTCGTCATATTATAATAATAATAATAATAATAGGTCAATTTATATAGCGCGGCTACTATATGAATATACTCTATTGCGCTTAAAACAAGGTATCATATTCTTACCCTGGCTGTAGCTAAGCTGCCATAATAAGGCGCTAAAGCATTCAAGGAATCCTACAAGGTACTGTAATTAACGTTGTATAAACCGCCCTCGTGTATTAACCGCACCCCTCTTTTTCGCCCTTAAAAAAAAAAAAAACTTTTTTTTGTGTGTGTAAGATCATTGATGTAAATTAAAAAACAGTAGGGGATCTAGGATAGAACCTTGTGGTACACCATGTAATAGAAGAAAAATTTGAGGAATTATTATTATAAACTACATATTGAGATTTATCAGAAAGATTACTTTCAAACCAAGATGACAGACAAATTTGAGTGTTGTTCTAGTTTACGAGTGGTGAGTCAACACACCGATTACCGAGCTGGGAGACATTGCCAGGCATAGCGCCAGGTGGAGGGGCATAAATCGAAACTTTTAAAAAAAAAATTAAAAAAAAAAATTAATTACGGTACCCATTTACACCTGGGTGGAGAGAGGCAAATGTAGATTAATGTCTTGCCAAAGGACCTTAGTGTCGAATCGGGACTCCAACCGTAAACCATGTAATCCACAATCATGTGACGTATCCGCAAGACCACGACACCTCTACCATATCTCTTTCATACATCCTTTGTGTTTCCTACAGATTTAACTGGCAAAGTATAATGGTTGTCTTTACCTGTACAGGAACTCACTGATGCCCCAACCTTTGACCCCACTGACTGTGAACTTTGCCTTCCTCTCATGAACTTTGGCCTCCCAGTTAGGACCCATGTATAAGACAGGGCTAGCCTCCACTTCAACCTTCACCCACAATTTCCGACCATCTGTTGGGAAGAATAGTGAAAACAGGTTACTCTGACTCTAGACTCTAGACTCCAGGGACAATTGCTACAAAATTTGTTCCATTAAATATAAAGGTTAGGCTTATGGTTGAAAAGGATTTTAGATTGTGTTGGCAATATAAATTAGGTATAATATTTGGACCAGGGGAGGTTCATAAAGCTGTGCGTAAAGTTACGAATGACTTTACAAATTATTTGAATATGAAGAGCCAAATGGCATACCCAAAGTTTTTCCTGACATTTTAACAAAGTGTGACTGTAATTCCCATAATCTCAATTAAATTGTAGCCCAAAATACAATTAATTGCATTAAAATGTTTTTTTTTGCATATTTCAACTTTAGCTTAATTATGCAATTAAAAGGATTTGAGAATCCCATTTAGCTCTTCATATTAAAGTCGATCGTAAATTCATGCGTAACTTTACGCACAGCTTTATGAAACAACCCCCAGAACTGAAGTTAAGAATTCCATTAGAGAAGGCAATTTGACCAAGAGGCAATCATTGTCACCAAAGTGTGTGTCATACCACTGAAAACTGAACACTGGCTGCCTAATTTCACTGTCTGTCAAGGTCTCTTTTATTTTGGTAGTATGATACAAATGTCTGTAGATTAAGCTCACAGACCAAAATGAATACATGTAGAGTATACTGTAAATGCACGTATAATATCTCTCCAGTGCTATTTAGTCATTTTTGTTTTATAAGAAATTATGGGATTTCCAAACTAACTTCTGTAAAGACCAGATAAATACACATTGATAGTCAGGACATTTCAGGACAAGTACTTGAAAGACTTTCAAATATATTAATCATGCTTGTAAAAATAATGGAATATAGCAAGTATATAATCAAATAATACAAATAATCTTGTACAGAGTATCATACCTCTGAAAAAAAGTCTCAACTTAGATAAGGTGAAAAAGAAACAAAGTGCTAATAGAACTAATTAATTTGTTGTCATTACAAAAAGTAAGTGCTGGTTGAATTGAATGCTTTAAAAATAAATTGGAATAATAATGCCAAAAGAGATTGCAGTCTGAGTGCATACGATGAAAGTACCAAAATTACTCATAAAATGTCAATTTTACATAAATATGTAACTACATCAAGGTGTTTCTTTTCATTTGATATTATTTTGCTGGATCAATTGCACCACAGCTTGGAAAAAAATACATAATTTAAAATATTTAGGCTGACAAGGTCACAGAGGTTTAAGTGTAAATAAATTAAATGATTATGCCCAGGTCTGAAGTCCAGTCAAGATAACCTTTTTAATCGGGCCAACTGATATGGGTTACTATCTAGTGTGATGTTTCATCTTTAGGTATTAGCCTTTCTTTGAGAGTAATTAGCCTACTTCACCCCTATCTGATCTTAGATTACAAGTACAATATCTTCATTCATAGCATACAACACAACTAGGTCATGGTATAGACTATTTGTTTTTTACAGCAGGGCTAACATACGTTGTGATGTAACTTCTGCGATTTGCCGTTGATGTTGTAAAGTATCAAGCGCAACTTTTCCAGAATAAACACAACTTAATGATAGATATACATGTATGACCAAACGCAAACTTGCGTTTGTAAATCAAATGCAACTCTCATTATGCAATGCGCAGTTGCGTTTGATTGCAAGTTGCGTATGATATATGCGTTTGATCTGAGGTGTGATCAATCGCAACTTGTCTTTTATGCATGAGGGCCCAGGTACAAAGGCCAATGTTTAAAAAAGGCATACTAATTTCGGTCCAGGACCACTTTGCATAAAACTTACTATTGATGGTAACTTTGCCATTAATGGTAAACTTCCATAGAAACCTTGATTTGAATGGCTGTTGGGTGATGTTGCTAAGGTAATTAATATGGATGGCAAAGTTACCATCACTGTTAAGATTTATGCAACAGGGCCCGGCTGCCCGGGTTTTAGCTGGTAAAGTTTATTTATGAAATGCCAACTGTCATCCTCATCATATCTCATGAAAATTACAATAAAAATCAAGTTAATTTGAACTCATTTCTCCTTTTTATTTCATGACTGCAGTATAGTTATGTTTATTGATTATGTAACAGAATTACAATGATTTCTACAGAATAAAGACTGATACTTTGTGGTCCGCAAATCAGTAGACTACATTAAATCAGGTCTGAATTAGGTTAAATTTGGTCCATCTTTACGACTGCAAGCCTGGATAAATGCCCCCTGCTAATGCCCTTCTGCCGCGAAAACAAAATAAATATAACTTTTAAAAGAATTAAACTTGTACCTTCAATGCTAAACGTGAAACTGTACTTTTCTGGGGGTTGGTTTCCCGGCATTAGTTTTGGAAGACAGATGTCCGTTGATGTGAGGGCGTATTTGACTCCATTCGGCATGAACAAGTACCCTATCGACAAACTGATGAGAGAAAGGAGATATATCATCGAAAAAGAGATGAGTGTCTGTCACTTTAGAGAATGATTGGATTTCTATTAAATTAGAATGATGCATAATTCTGACTATTGCAGTCAATGAATATACAGTCAAACCGGCTATAGCACCCACCTGTGTAGAAAGACCACCGGATTATAAAGACTACCACTTTTGTTTCCCTTACAAATGGTTTCTCATTGAAACATGTATTCAATTTTGCACCCCCCCCCCCCCCCCTTCAAAACCCATTTGGTATACCTCAAGTGAAAAACAAATCTTGCCCTCTTGTGCCACATTTTGGAATGTTGTCTCTTTCACCATTAACACAAATCCTGAATTTGACCTTGCTCCAGTTTCTATCACAAGTATAAAGCTTCATCAGCAAAAGAATACCAGTAATAGAATTGTATCAGAGAATCAGGTACATATCTTCACTTCAATTTTAAAAATCTGCTAATGAATTTGGAAACAGATTTATTACTCTTCTGTTTCTTGTCGTAGAAACATTAGTCAAACAAGACATAAGGTGTCAGAGAAATCTAACTCCCATTTACCGGTACCCATTTACAAGAAGGCATCACTATGCATGGTAATACATATTTGACTCACTGAGAAAGGTAGCCAGGGATAGAAAATACTCCAACTTGAAAAGATGATCCATCCTAGAAAGAAAGAAATATATTTTAAGAATTTTACATCAAAAGTATGAATTATCATAACAAATAACGATGGTCAATCATTATCTCTACAAATTTTGAAACATCCTTTTTAAATATTAATAATCTTTAAATTATGGAAATCAGTTATAGAAAGGAGATGAAAAATTGTGTATAAATTCTGTATTAATATGCATCAAAAGCATGAAATTTAAGTGCCTTATAAAGTTTTGGAACATTTAACATGTTTACATCTTTATTGTGATATTTGGATTGTTTACGCATTACTCATAATTTATGCTGGCTGAATAGATCAATATTTTAACAAATCATACATATAATAATTGATCTTTGACCAAGAGCAATATAAACCTGAATAACAGAACCTTACCTCAAGAACACCAAAGTGGAGCGCATAGCGGTAAAATGTGGCCCAATCACGAACACCTACAAAATAATGCAGTTAAATGAATCTACAGTTAACAATTAAATTATTTATATGCCTTGTAAATTCAATTTTTTCTTTTTTTCTTTTTTTCTTTTTTTTCTTTTTCTTTTTCTTTTTCTTTTCTTTCCTTTTTTTCTTGTGTTTTTGTTCGGTAATTTAAGAATAAATATGAGGACTGGTTGAATTAGGACCTTTGTTAGATGAAAGCTTTGATATGTCACTTTCTAAAGAAACATAAATCAGGAGAAATCGGTACATGCAATGAACCTACCATAAGAATGATCTCTGATGCCTCTCATGACAAGGGTCCTCTCATCATGACCTTCGACTTTGACCACACCCCTAAGAGTGCCGTACTGTTCATAATGTGTCTGGTGCATACTGTAAATAAAGAAGAGAAGCTCATTAAAACTTTATATTTATTATTCCTAGATGCACAGAAACTGATCTCCAACAATAACTGAAGAGAACTAAAAAATATAATTCATATGTTTTCAACTTTCTTTTGCATCTATTTATAGTTACAGTAGTCCCCTGCCATTTACCCACTAAAGTCAAGAAAATCTGACAATTTTCTTAGAAACATAGAAGTAACACTTACAATTGTTCAAAGGCTTACGATTTTAGGAAAACCAGTTCATGAACCTACTAATTTACATTTGTACAGGTCTAACCATTCATTTTGAGATAATAATGATACCTCTTTAGCTTCTTGAAGAATTCTCTATCCCAGAGTTCTTGCGCAACATTTCCACTGTTATGCCAAGAATTCAGATCCGTGTCAAAGTTGAAGACAGGAGTGAAGGCTGCCCACCTGTATGAAAAATACATAAGATACTTCAATAAGTCTTCTTCGTATTATCAAATACTTATAATTTTTTCTATTCACACCACTGTCCACGGTAATTATAGAGGTATAAAATGTATAATAATATAGGTGAATTGCTGTTTGGTCTACAACTAGTTTGTTTACTACCCAATTATTTTATTTTCATATATTCTACACCCGGGCTGTCTACTATCCACATGGTCTAATAATCATTCGGTCTACTATCATTTGGGCTAATGACCATTTAGGCTAATAGTCATTTGGTCTAATGACCATTTAAACTAATAGTCATTTGGTCTAATGACCATTTAGATGAATAGTCATTTGGTCTAATGACCATTTAGATTAATAGTCATTTGGTCTAATGACCATTTAGACTAATAGTCATTTGGTCTAATGACCATTTAGATTAATAGTCATTTGGTCTAATGACCATTTAGACTAATAGTCATTTGGTCTAATGACCATTTAGATTAATAGTCATTTGGTCTAATGACCATTTAGACTAATAGTCATTTGGTCTAATGACCATTTAGATTAATAGTAATTTGGTCTAATGACCATTTAGACTAATAGTCGTTTGGTCTAATGACCATTTAGACTAATAGTAATTTGGTCTAATGACCATTTAGACTAATAGTCGTTTGGTCTAATGACCATTTAGACTAATAGTCGTTTGGTCTAATGACCATTTAGACTAATCGTCGTTTGGTATAATGACCATTTAGACTAATAGTCGTTTGGTCTAATGACCATTTAGACTAATAGTCATTTGGTCTAATGACCATTTAGACTAATAGTCGTTTGGTCTAATGACCATTTAGACTAATAGTCGTTTGGTCTAATGACCATTTAGACTAATAGTCATTTGGTCTAATGACCATTTAGGCTAATAGTCATTTGGTCTATTTCCATATGGTATAACATCCAGTTTATAGTCTACTACCCATTTGGTCTAGTGTTCATTCATTCTTATAACCAGTGAGTCTTATTCCCAGTTTGTCTAATGCCCATTTTGTCTACCATCCATAAAGTCTAAAAAACATTTATTATTTTCATTGGTTATCAGACCATCATATCAGACCATCATATCATGGATAGTAGACGAAATGGGCATTACAATCTGGGAATAAGACTAAATGGAAATTAGACCAAATGAATATTAAACAAACTGGGAATTAGCACGTAATGATTATTAGACCACGTGGATAGTAGATGGGCTGGGTGTAGACAGTATTGGAAAAGGCCTATTGGATAGTAGACTATAAACTGGTTAGACCAAACGGCTATAAACCATAATAAATACAGTCAAATCAGTCTTAGCAGCTACCTCTCTGTAAAGGCCACCTGTCCATAGATGTCCTGTATTTTGTCTCCTTACCGAGAGAAATGTGTGTTGGAAGACATGTCTAAGAAGGCCACCTGTCTAAAGTGGCCACTTTTCCTGCTTCACTTGGGTGACCTTAACAGGCAGGTTTGACCGTACCGACGGTACCGTGATTGATAATAACTTTCTTTACCTCAAATGACAACATTTTTCCTTATCCAAACAGACATTGGATAGGCAACAATTTGAATTGTGTTTTGAATTTCAAACTGTTTGACATGAAGTCTCTCAAAAGAGAATGTCTATAATGTTGATGTGCTAGTGCCCTTTGATAAGGTATAATCCTCATTACCAGGTCCCTCGGAGAGGACCTAAAGCCGTCGGCCGTCTGGTTGCTTACTAACAAGCATTTATGCTTTCTTAGCAGTCAGGTAAAATAACCACCACCATTGTATTCTCTTGGTCTATTGTACAAAAGAAAGTGCTCTCGATCTGTCTAAAATGAAGCTGCTATTTACAAACCATTGCAACCCGAGCATACTCACATGAATGAGCAGCGAACATGTATAAGGGGCCTTTCATCCGTACTCCTTATATTTTCGTGGAATCCAACTCTGCAACAGTCAAGGTTGAGAAAATATATTGTTAAGAACAACGCTCAAAATACACGAGGGCGGTGGGCGATTTGCCCCTGTTAGCTAGACAATCGCCCCCGTCAGAGTGCTCACGGGGGGCGATTACAAAAATAAAAATTCCCCCCGTGGAATTATAAAATACAGATTATCTTTTCTGTTATAACTTTCACACAATATTGAGTTTCAACTTTCAAACCTTAAACGAATGAAATGGAACTATGGAAGTTATATTTTAATAGCGTGCAGGATTTCTCGCTCGAATCTTTTGGTGTCTACAGGCTGCCATATTGTTAAGAAACAAACGCTTTTTCGCCGCAAGATTGCGCTATATCTCTCATCTCCACATCTCTATGGCTACAATACAATACAATACAATGAACATTAAGGGCGCCATTCCCATAAGGCTCAGAGCGCTAACATCAAATAATATTATTGGTCTTTATTACATGTAGTAATTAAAGGCTACAATTAGATATTCCATATAAAATATTAAATTCAATTGATTAAATTAAATAATTAAACATAGAGGAGAATTCATGTAAAGAGATGAGTTTTCAGAGCCTTCTTAAAAATATCGATAGAGGCAGATTGTCTGATGGACATGGGGAGATTATTTCACCCTTTGGATGCTGCTACCGTGAAAGTCCTATCCCCGGCTTGGACACGTGTAATTGGATAATTTAGACGGAGGTTATCATTTGAAGATCTGAGATTTCTGCTTGGTGTATATAAAGTTAAACAATTAGACAGGTAATTAGGAGCTAGGTGGTGCAATGATTTATAGACATATAAGAGTAACTTAAAAATGATTCGCTGTTGAATTGGAAGCCAGTGAAGGGAATTAATTAATGGTTGAGCTGAATGACTTCTACCGACCTCAAACACAAGACGTGCTGCCCAGTTTTGTAGGCGCTGGAGACGGTTTACATGTAACTTTGGAAGAGAGGAAAGAAGTCCATTACAATAATCAAGTCTAGAGAGAATTAAAGACCTTACAGCATGATGACAAGTTGATTGATCAATATATCTACGAATTCGTGATATGTTCCTTAAGTGAAAAGTGACCGTTATACTAACATTGTTAATATGTGAATTCATACTCATATGAACATCAAAGAATGCGCCCAAGTTTTTAATTGTGTCTGTAGGTTTTACGGAAATATTTCCTATGGTGAGAGTTATGTCTGGCAATTTTCTGAAATTGTGTGGTGAAGCAGCAATAAAAAAACTCTGTCTTACTGTCGTTCAATTTCAACTTGTTAATGGACATCCAATTCTTTATATCACAGATGCAGTTTTGCAGTGACAACAATGCACAATCTAATTCACCACGTATTTTGGGATCAAATGAAACATATAACTGTATATCATCCGCATATACATGGTATGACACATTATGATGCTGAGTAATATCACTAACCGGGAGGGTGTAAACGAGAGACTAGGATACAATGGTCGATGGTATCAAAGGCTGCTGACAAGTCTAATAATACCACAAGAATTACTTTGTTTGAGTTAAGTGAAAACATAATATCATTCTTCACCTTGATCAAAGCAGTTTCTGTGCTATGTCGGGGTCTATATGCAGACTGAAATGGGTCAGCAATGGCTATGGGTATTACGGATACAAACAATGGAAGCTCGCAGTGCACTGCGGCCGTCAGCAGTGGCTATACTAGCTGCGCCGGTAGTATACTGGTGTGCACGCTGCCGCCTCATATCTGCTGGAGCTAGAGGCAATCGCGCAAAGACCGAAACGTGAAGTTTTTTGTTGTAAAAATCGTGAATATCCTCTAAAATCTGGTGATTCTAAAAGACCAGCAAATAATAAACCTCAACCAGTAAATCATCCGAAAAATTAAATTAGTAAGAGAATACCTGTTGGCAAGGAGGCGAATGTATACGGGCTTGGACCAGAAATTTCGTACAGAGGGAGCAGATCTGACCATTAGCTGCATGTTATAACTTGTAAAGTTGTAAGAGGGAAATAATGCCGACTAGTAATGAAAATGATGAAATAGCAAAGAATTTAGGAGTATCATGGGTACCAATTCAATGGAAGTTGTATTAAAAAGAGAGCCCCCGTCACTACTAAAAGAGCCCCCGTGAGAAAGCTCACGGTGGACAAACAAATTAATTTTGAGCCCTGGTTAAGAAGTGGAATGGCATTGGAAGTGTAACAAACTTCTTATGGGATGTAGGCCGGATCCAGAATCCTTGAAAATTATGACCAAGGAGTGACCAAATTTAACATAGAGTGTCATTGTCTAGTTACAAATTGTGGTCATCTAGCTATAAGGTCTTGAACAGTACTCATGTGAGGACGCTTTGCACAATCCAATGTAACCAATAACCCATTTATTATACGGTAAGTAAATCTTAAGTGGAATTTGGAGTCATATCAGTTAATTTATGAGCTGATACCTTATGTAAAAGACCAAAATATTTCATGATAGTTTGATATCTCACTATAGCTATCCCTTTCCCAATACTTCATGGAAGAAAAAATGAGGACATACTTGCAGAGACCATTGTAAGATATCCTCCAGAGTTTCATGGGTTCTAAGACCTCCATCGTGAGTCCGCCAGCCCTGAATCCAGAAGACAGGTCACCTTGGACCACACAGTCTGGGTACTGTGGATGGACCAGGTCTCCAATGCCAGGTAGACCAAGAATGAACCAGCAACTCCTCTCACCATTGGGTCTAAGTCCAATCCTGGCCACCAGCCATTCCCCAGTAGGACTGATGCCAAATGTGTAAACCGAGTTGAAAGCCTGTAAAACATTTTGACATAGACAGATGGAGACAAATGAAGATCATTGTCAATTTTTGCATCAATTGGCTATCTTTTTCTCTCTTATGAACTGTTGTCACATTCTTGAAAGAGGTGTCTTTTAAATCAAATGTGGAAAAATTGATCTTAAAGATTATTTGAGGCAAGATTATATGAATGATTATGTACGTTATGTAAGTTCGTTGCCCGCCCCCCCCCCCCCCCCCCCCCACTCAGTGTTATTTAGGGTATGCATAGGTATGCATGTTCCCTCCTTTTGAAAACACCCCCTAAGTCTGGTGTGTGAAATGGGCTGTTGTGTACTACGAGCCGGACTTTGGTGCGTGAAAAGTACCCCTTTACCGGACATTATGGTAACACAGAGTGGGAGGGCCGGGGTTCGTTGTAATTACCCTTCTGATTGGTGATATTTAAAGAATTTGCACCACAGAAAAACTACTACTTTTGTATGACGGATTATGAGAACTCACATTTGGTCTATCAGCAACTTCCGTCACATATTCCAAGTCTTCTTCTTTCTTGGTTGAAAGTTGCCCATAGCCGGCTCCTGTCTGTCCTTTTGCATCTCTGTCCCCTCGTTTACTTCTCCGTTTCCTCAACAAGATGGACATATAGATGAAGGTTCTCTTTAGAAAGAACCACTGACCTGGCTGGGCATAGATACCATCTATAGGATCAGGTGTGATGGACAGTGCGTTCCAAAGTACGACTGCGATGACAGAGCATAAGCAAACTGCTAGGAGTGGGACTGAAGCTAACCATCCAGTGTCATGATCGTTACTCAGGTCCATGGTGATGCGGGTCTTTGGTTTTCAGTTGGCTCTGTGATGAAATGAGATGAAATGAATTATGTATTGAATGATATGCATCCAATACTAACTGTATATTATCCTTGCTTAACTAGCTCTACTGCGATTCTAGGACCCTCTCCACTGGCGTACCTATGGGGGGGGCAGGGGGGCAGAGTGCCCCCCCTGACGGGCTCCAGGGGAAAAAAGAAAAAAGGGGAAAGAAAAGAAAAGAAAGGAAAAGGAAAGAAAAAGAAAAAAGGAAAAGGGAAGAAAAAAGGAAAGAAAGAGAAAAAAGGAAAAAAAGGAAAGAAAAAAGGAAGGAGAAGAGAAAAGGAAGAAAAAGGGAAAAGAAAAGGAAAGGAATAAAAATGGGGAAATTAAAAAAAAAAGACCATGGCCGTACGCACCAGGGGGGGGGGGGGCAGCTGACCCCAGATATTTTGAAAACGTACAGTTTTTTTCCTGAAAATGTAGTGTAGGCCTATACCAAATCCTTCAATTCTACTTTTGAAAATGCAAAAGTACCAGTTCGGTCGCTCGAACTCCCTTCACTCCTTTTGCTTTTGAGATTCTTCGTAAACTTTTAACGCATCTTTCCCCCTCCCCCACCAGAAAAATATTCCGCATACGGTCCTGAAAAATTAAAACAAATGAAAATAGGAAAATATAAGTGATATAACAAATTTGAAACGCTTCGCTGGCGCGAACTGCTTGCTAGCCTATTTTGTATTAAATGTTTTCACTTGCTCGTCCCCCTGAAAAAAGAAAAGGATTAGTATTGCCTAGAATAATAATAATAATAATAATAATATTTAATTTTTATATAGGGCTTAATACAAATGTCTCTAAGAATACAATTGTGCCGGCCCCGACCTGCAACCATGGCAGCAATAACACACAATATATGTACCAAATGTTACTAAAAGAGACTAATTCATTTTTCTAGCTCGCTACACTCGCTCGCGAATAAAATGAATTGACATTACTTTGGAAACAATTGTGCCGACCTTGACCTGCAACAATATCATTAAAAATGGAAGAGTTTTTTCGCCCTCTCGCCAAAAAGGAATTGAATCGCGTTAAACGCGATGGCGTCCATCCTGACCTGCACCAAAAAAAAAAGTTTATTTATTAATTTCTATTAAAAGAGAATTTTTTTTTTTGCTCGCTCGCTATGCTCGCTCGCCAAAATGGAATTGACACCGCTAACGTGCCCGCCCCAACCTGCAACAACCAGTTAATAATTATGTACCAAACGTTATTCAAAGAAGTTTTGGTGTGCTCGTGCTCGTGCTCGCCAAAACGGAATTAACATCACCTTAGACATGATTGTGTAAGCCCTGCCCTGCAACAAAAAAATCTGAAATTTATGAACCAATTATCATTACAAAAATTTTGCTCGCTCGCTACGCTTGCTCGCCAAAATAGAAATAACACCGCTTTTTATAATCACGTCCCTGACATGGAACAATGAACCCAAGTTTATATACCATATTTTCCCTATAAAAGAGAAGTGATTTTTTTTTGCTCGCTCGCCAAAATAGAAATAACACCGCTTTTAATAATCACGTCCCTGACATGGAACAATGAACCCATATTTTATGTACCATAATTTATTTTCCCTATAAAAGAAAAGTGATTTTTTTTCGCTCGCTACGCTCGCTAGCTCGTGGAATTATGTGCCCACCACTAACCTGCTACAATATCATTAAAAAGAGAAATGTAGGGGGTTGCCTGCCCGCCAAAATGGAATTGACATTGCCTTAAACACGATTGTGCCCGCCCCGACCTGCAACAATGAAACAAATTTTATATAGCAATTCATTGAGAGAAAGATGTATTTTCGCTCGCTAGCTAAAATGGGTATAAAATTAACCTAAACACAATATTGTTCCCGCGCCCTGCATGGGACAATTGAACCAAGTTTAAGTGGCAATTATTAAAAAGAAGTGATTTTTTTCTTGCTCGCTACACTCGTTTGCAAAAAAATGAAATTAACGTCGCTAACAAGTGAATGTTC
This sequence comes from Strongylocentrotus droebachiensis, assembly GCA_035222895.1. NCBI lineage: Eukaryota > Metazoa > Echinodermata > Echinoidea > Camarodonta > Strongylocentrotidae > Strongylocentrotus > Strongylocentrotus droebachiensis. The sequence goes on from JAVYIG010011087.1 coordinate 23,424, forward strand.
CCACCCCCAACTTGCAACAATACCAGTTTATATACCAAACGTTACTTAAAGATTTTTTTTTGCTCGCTCGCTCACCAGAAGTGAAAATTAGCATCGCCTTTTTTTGTTTGTTTCGGTCGCTTGCCCCCCCTGACGGAGTACCCCAGGTACGCCACTGACCCTCTCCCCTCCTCTGGTCACGTCTACCTTCACTGACAACTATCTTCCTAGGACAGATTGAAAATGGAAAATAAAACAGATATATCACAAGGAAAACCATTATCAAACACCTACTTTCCTTCTTCTCTCTTTTTTTGCTATATAGTTTGACCCAGTTTTAAGAATACTATCTCTCTACACTTCCCTCATCTCTCTCCATCTCTGCCCTCCCCTCATCTCTCTTTCTCTCTCTCTCTCTCTCTCTTTCTTTCTCTTTCTTGCCCTTGCCCTTTTCTTTCCTTCTTCAACTTCTACTCCTCCCTTGTTGGGGGAATTGTTGAGAATTGATAGATCAATTTTCAATACACAGCCAGGATAGTAATAGTAATGCAGCTATGTGTGCTCCCTACTAGATTATACAGCATCTGCAAGAATCTTCAGTATTTGAAGGAGGCAGATTATCTTGAAGAAGAAGAAGAAGATATTCATTTGGTTTGACAAGATTATAAGATATAATGCAAATAAATATTTAGTAGAACTAACTAAGCAAAGACATGAAAACTAATATTCAACTAAGACAGATATATTGAACCACTACCTATTACCTATACATGCCAAGCCACAATTAACACTAACAGATAACCTTCCACATGTATTTGATGCATTTATATTTGACCATCTTTCAAGATTGTCACTTGAAACAAAACATATAATTTATGTCACAGGTGGGACTGAGGCCGAGGTGAAGTAAAGACCGTCAAGGCCAAGGTTAATACAAATATTCATATCGCATATGTACGTATCAATGACAAGTATGTGATCGATGGCAACAGGACTTATGCATAATGATGTGCAACTTACCAGTTCTATTTCACCTCAGCTGTGCTTGAACCTTGCCTGACAAAACCAGCAGACATGCCTCACTGCACTGCACTGTTCCGTACTAGCAACTTCGTAGTAGAACTAGCAATTGTTCAATTTGCGCTGACTGTCAAGATCACCAGCTGATCGCCAGTCACCAGTGTATGCGCGCGCCCGCCCGCCCAATAGGCCACCGATAGGCCACGCCTTCTTTGTCAACTCTTGAGAGTATACATACTTCTTTGAGAAAGTGGGGTGCGGTGGTAGGATGGGAGGGGTGTGGGAGGGGGGGGGGGGGGCGGTTGTGTGTTTGAGTGTTAGTATGATAGTGTTGAGGGTGTGTGTGTGTGAGGGGGGGGGGGGTAGAGCGGATTGTCTCATTCCTCCATGCTCCTCCATCCTGTTGGTGGTCTGGAGTTTCCATTGTACCTGTGGATGGCTTATTTTTACTCCTTTTTCTTCATTTTGACCCAACGAAATTTTCAGTTTCTGATGCAATGCTATCTTGAGGTTCTTGCTTTTGTACTTGTAATTGTTATAATTCTGATTATTTCTATTACGTGTAACTCTGCCTTTTTATTTTTTTTATTTATTTTTTTTTTTCCCAGATCATCTCAATCGTTTGTAAATATCTAAATTTGTCATTAATTTCTTTTGTAACACAGCATTTGTATTTTTTGGGGAAAGTTTGTATATGTTATGATTTGATTTCTTAATAAACACATAAATAAAAAAAATTAAAAAAAAAGGATGGGAGGGGTGGATAGTAGAGTTCGGGGAGGGTAAGAGGAGGAGAGGGGGATCGAGAAACGGAGAAGAGCCTAGGAAAAGGGTGAGGAGAGAACAGAGGTGGCAGAGGAGATCGGAGATCGAGGAGCAAGGGAAGAAGAAAGGGTGGAGGAGGCCCGGGAGGAGATGAGGGACTCGGAGATATATACTAAACATTCATCTATATTATGGGAGGAGATTAGAGGGAGGCTGGATAGGAGCGAGTAGCAGAGGGGAGGGGAGTGGACCGGAGGGGATTCGAGAGGAGAGGATTCGAAGGGTCAAGGATTCGAGAAGCATTATACATAATATCATTAGTTATTTTATTCATATTTTTAAATCCTTTGTCTAATAAATATCAAAGTATCGATTGTGTTATTTATTAGTCTTCTTCATTGATTTTTCTTCATCCATGAAATAGGACAACTTTGACCTAAATCACAAATAATTTAATTAAATTCGGTTGTACCCAATCTAATGTTTAAATCACCCTCTTCTGCAGCAGATATGCCCAGGCTCCAGCGCGGGAATCAGCCAAGGGGTAAAAAACAAAGTATACAAGTCCTCTGAAAAGCCGGGAATCGTTATCTAATGGGGATAATTTTTCATCAGCGACGGCGGAATTATCAAGGTGCCGGAGGTTAATGCCACCACTTTCTAAAAAATAAAGAAATATGCCCCTCCAGCAACAAAAGTGCCCCTTCCACGTCTTCGCCTGTAGTGTATTCAGTACCCAATCATGACAAACAAAAATGTTCTATATTCGAGGCATATGTCTGTTTTCATTGATTTATAAGTATAAAACCAAGTCGTGCTTGCCAATCCTACCCCAGAAAAGACCCCTTTCGATGCAAAATTAATGATGGCCCTCCAAAAATAATTGACCAATTCCTACTGAGTGAAAATGTGCCTTTTCATTTGCATCTTATTTGCCCCTAGGTTCAAAGTTCGTTCTCTGTAACTCAGGCTCATGTACTTTCTTAAGTTTAATGTATTTACCTTGTTAGCAGGCACGTAGCCCCGGAGGAGGGGGGGGGGGGCACGTGCCCCCCTAAAATTTCCAAGATCGGTTGATTTTTTTTTTAGACCCCTTTTTTTACCTCGATCGATTACATAAGTTGCCCTCAGTCGCGCGATAAAATATGTGTCCCCCACGACGTAAATTTGCCCCTCATAAAATTTTGTCCGATGTGCCCCTATAGTTCGAATTCCCAAAACAGATGCTTATTGTCAAAGGAAGGCAGTCTTTCAATAGTTTCTTTGTTTCTGTTCATTTTTCTGTCACTGCAGTTTTTTCCTATACAGCTCTTACATTGCAATTTCGTCTATTACGATATTTGATACATCTTTAAAAACATTTTCATTGTCATTTATTTAGTCCACCATCCAGTTACACAGCCTATAAAGATTTCTTTTCGAAATGGGCTAGAAGGGGCGGCTATCAGTCCATCAAGATGAAATTGAGGAGAAAATAAAATAAGAAGGGCTTATGAAGCATCAATAGATTTGTTTTGTAAGGCACTCATAAGGGTCGTTTTTCCATGGCGGGCGGAACCAATATCAAGGATGGTTAATATTTATTGTCAAGCAATCATCAAACGTCCACTCATAGTCTCATACTGTTTTTATTTATTTATCTATTTTATTCATTTGCAGTTTTTACTTTTACAGGGTAGCATTTTCAGTTACAAAAGTCAAAAACCTTTTCCACTGGTCCTATTGGCCTAGACAATATTTGATGAAAGATTGAATTTTATCGAAAAAATAATTTCGAAGTTGTATAATTATACATGTATGAATGATGTATCCAATAATGATTTAATGCAAACTAAGAATAAGCTATCAATAATGAGGGTGAATTAAAAAAAAATTGTAGAAAATTACAAAAAGAAAAAAGTAAAAAGTAAACAAAACCAAAACCAAAACCAAAAGACAAACTAATAAACAACAACAGCAGACAAAACAACTAATATAAACCAAACCATACTATTGAAAACTAACATCATTATGGGAAGAAAAAATGACAACAGGCCTGTCCGTAATGATTTATCCATGCTTACTTAAAACAGTGAGTCACAGTTCATTCATCAAACAAGGATTATATGAAACGTTAATTAGTGATGGCTCAATCAAATCTTTTTGACCAAAACCTTTGTTTCCTAAGTTTTGTCCCGTCTTCTTTTCTGATATTTCATCGCCCGCCCTCTAGTGTTGACTAGTTAACAATTACATGAAACCTGTCAATATGGTTTACGTGGAACAGTATGGCTGTGTGACCAAAGTTCGCGCGTGACCAAAGTTCGCTTTCTCAAAAAATCGGTAAGATTTCGAAAATCTGATATCACCAATTGAAAGAGGATCATAAAATTACCCAGAAACGAAATTTTCTTTGGAATTGGGTGCGAAATTGTGAAAATATTGACAAAAGATCGGCACATTTTGCAGTTATTTGCGTCCGTTCCGAAAAATTACCAACTTACCGATAAGGGTCTGGAAATCTTCATTTTGAGAGCAGATATCCTCAAAATTGTAAGTAATAAGTGGTACCGTCTGGTTGTATGATATTTTGCCTTGCAAATTATGAAATTACCTTATTTTTGATGGATCGTATTTTTGTATAAATCAGCTGTAAACCCCCGTGCGTGAACTTAGGTCTCGTTGTTTTTATGACTTTTTTAGATGCAGCGCGCATGCACGATCGGACATCGAATTTTTAGATCGCGATATCTCCGAAATCCTTCGACGATAAATGTTGTAGTTGAACCAATTGGTAGTAAAATACTTTGCCGTCCATTTGGTAGTAATTAAAATAAATAAATTTGTGTAGAATATGAGAAAACATGGATCGAATATCACATTTTCTAATTTGTTCTAAAATCTGCGCGAACTTTGGTCACCCCTTCATAATAAATCGACAGAAATTTGATGTATTGAACTGTCTAGATCATATTTTGAGAGTGGAAACACATCATCATGGCTTCCAGAAGTTTAACAGAAGTTTTCATACTAATGAGAAACAATGCAGCCCAGAACAGACACATATATTCGGACCATGTAAGTACCGGCTAATTTTCAAACGCTTTCTGACTTGACACCGAACGCTCATATTATTTTTGCCCGGGCCTGTAGGGGCAGGTAAAGTCACGGAGGTGCATTGTGACTTGAGGCTGCAGGATACTCGAGGTCTTTGTTTCAATATGTTTTGACGTCTACCAAATAACATTTCAATTATACAAATTTAGAAGCATATGAACGCAGTGATAGCTAGAACATTATCAGGGTATATACTATTTTACATGTAGAGGAGACCTAGACATCAGTTTAAATGTCTAACTCCATGAACTCTGATAGGCAAATTCATGCAAAAAAATATATTCAAAAAATTGACTTGAAAACACATCAGACAATTAGTCTGAACCGAGTCAGGAGCAAATTTGAAGAAATTATATTTTTAAATGTTGTAAAACCAAAGATATAAGAAGAAAACTGACCAAGTATCTGTACTAAAAATCGTACATGTAAAATTGGTCGTAGACAATCGACAACTGAAAATGACGCGCACGGTTGCATTACGTGCGTTCTCGAATCCAAAATCGTACTTCACACACACACTCTCGCCATACCGCGAATGGTCCGTCGTGGGGAGCTAGCCGGCTGAGAGTTTGCCACCGATACCAACGCAGCTTCGGAGCTCCGCAGCGCGCAATTTTAGCGGGACTCGGAAAGGTTTGCTGTGGGAAGGCAGCGGCCTAGCTTTTTGCCCAAACAACGCTAGATCGGCTGCTGGCAAAATGAAAATATCTACGATCGAGAACATCGTCGGTTTCTTAACTTTTTAGTGAGATAATTCTGAATTCTAATTGAGACTATATAATAAATTAAATCGACAAAGAAACCTCGGTAGAACTCTTATAACTATACAAAAGCTTGTTTATTTCTTCATTTGACATTTTGTTTTCAACCATTTTTTTCGTGCGCGAGTCAATGGAAACTATGTATTACCAAACTTTCAACACGCAAGGAACGGGGAACACTCGCGGACCTCGTAACAAATTCGTTGCAAAAAAAAATTTCAAGGGTGATTTTGAAGCAGTGTAGAATATTAGCGCTGCAATGCGCAGAAATATACTTGAAAGAAACTTAATAAATCATACCTGAATTTTCAGAAAATCGTATTTGTATTAGTGTACCTAGATGTGACTTGTTTATAACTCAGATTTTATGAAGATTTGTCGGGAAAAAATGTCATTTTTTTCCGTTTGGTGGTCATTTCTAGGCTAATATTTCAAAAGTTGCATCAGTAATGGGCCCGATGTTTCTCTTATCGTACTCGCATGTTATTTCTACATAGATTAAACATAGGATGGTTAAGGGTAAGACCAGATAACATTATAAAAAAGATATATCCTTCCACCCTCCCATATCCAAGTTTTGGGCTGATTATTGCCAACCCACCGCAGCAAGGCCATTCAGATTTTCGTACGAGCGCGAAGCGCCCTCTAGTGCCCCATGAATGTGCCTAACTCTGAGTCTGACTAACTGAACTCTGAATGATTGAAAAATTGAAAGTTATGGATCTTCCTTTCATGTTAAATTAATGTTAGACTTGGAGTTGGGGAACTGAGAACTCGTCAACATTCGTGGTCATGTTGTTGTTGTTGTTGGTAATAGTTTAATGGCGTTAATTCAGTATTGAATATAGTCTATCTAGGCCATATCTTCAGTTTTATAAGAAAAATCAGTTATCTGTAGCGTAGATCTAGCTCTAGAGAAAAGTGAAAATAAAAATTTGTAATGATATAATTCTTAACCAGTATCGCAATTTATTAGGAGTCTCTAGATGGTTTACAACTTTGAATTTCTCCTTTTTTATACGTTTAATCTGGTCAGCCCGGGTTTCGATTGCAGATAGAAATCTAGCTGATTTAAAACGGGCTTCTCGGCTAATCAGCGTGGGTGCGCAATTAAGCATATGGAGTAAGCTGCCAATTTGACTAGAGGAAATCAATGTCATGAGCGTCAGGCAAAAAATTAAGTTTTTCATTTTGGGGGCTCCATTTCAAATTTTTGGGAAATTTTGGGGGGCTACTCTTTCAACTTTCGGGGGCTCTTTTTTCCATTTCGGGGGCTTTTTTTTCTGGGGCTACTTTTTCATTAATTCATAAAAGGATAGGCCTACAGTTTGTTGAGATTTGTTTAGTAGGCTAAGGTTTCGGGCTTCCTGCTTCATAATTGCCTATTATTAAGAAACCCCCTTTTATTGAGCGTCCCTGGCCAGTGTGTGCACTCTATAAGTTTACACTATTATTATCAATATTATTATCATTATTATTAACAAATACAAATTTACAGAGTGCCAGAAGCCAGAAGATAATTCTTATGACTTTGTATACAGAGTCAGAGTTAATCAAATCTTATAAAATGTCCCATTTTCTTTCAGTAATTTCTTTTCTTCATTACCTTGTATTAACATAACAAATGTAGACTAATGAAGCTAAACAATTTGTCTGTGGGTCATGACCGACATGTAACTTTAATATGGGTATTAATATATAAAACAACTATTTAAAGACCGTCAATACTACTGGGCCAGAAGAGATTAGACCACCCAGCCAGGTCACTGGCAGGTGGCTATCTCATCAACTCAGCTCTCAGCTAACATAAGAAAAAGAGGATCATGGGGGACCAACAGGCATCGATTGGGGAAGTTTTCTTTATATAGAGGGAGCAAGTAGCTACATTGTACAAGTAGGACAGTGGGGCTTTAATGCTTTTCATTCATATAGGAGGGTAAAATCATTGCATGCAGTGAAAGCTGCAGCATCCTATTTGGTACTTGGTACTTGGTTGGGTAATCCCTTTGGCAGCTCACTCACGAAGCTATACTGGGATGGTAGGTGAGGTGAGTGACTACAAGGAGTGTCATGAATTGCTGGAATGGTGTGTGGACAAAGCACTTGTCAATTTACAGTAAAATATGCTAAGTCCAGTGCAAGTAAAAACCAAGCTAGTAAGCTTATACGATGTGAGAACCAACAGGGGGCTGCATCATTCTGATGGAGGGTAGAGCAGCCTCCTTGAAGTTGATTATTCCTGTTGCATTGACTGCTGAGCCTGGCAGATAGTTCCAGATCCTTATTGCTCTTGGGTAGTATGAGAACTTGAAGGAGTCGATAGTTGCAACAGGAATTACATACTTCAGGTTGTGGTCGTGTCTTCCGAAGTATGTAGCAGGGATAACAATAGTTGGTGCAGGTATGGAGACAAGTCGGTATTGAGCTTACCATAAAGATATTTCTATAACATTTATGTATTGAGCATTTGTCTTCCCATCATGTTTTCTTAATGACCATTCAGCAAATCAGTAATTCTACAAAAGAATTGAATGCAGTATTTAAAAAACTAATGTGTAGATTAAAAAACGAATGTGTCGCCAGATTCTTGAATAAATATTGTTAGTGAAATTTCATGAGACAGTTTTGGTTAATTTGTTTCATCGCTATAAAATCTGCCATGGGTAAAAATCATGAACTCCACATTCCACAAAGCATTTACGCATTTCTGTTCAAAGGAGAAACAGAGAAATAAAAAGGAGGAAGAAAGAAAGGAAAGATCACTATTAATCCAGATGAATTGTACAACTATTTGGTGGGATTCGCTGCCTGCACCATTGAAAGGGTCTAAACTGTTCTTTAAATTTTCTCCCTGATTTCTTAAGGTCCATGATGACAGGATGGCTCTAGTGAACAGCATCTCAACTGATCCTGATGCAAGTGTAGGAGCTACTAAACTCAACATTCCCCCAGAATGGTAAGCCACATTAATCCGTATTGGCAAAAGATGATTTAATCTCACATCGTCATTTAACCATCATAACCAATGATTAATTATGGATAGCCAAATTGTTTGAAATATATGTAACATAAGCAGTAAAATACAGGCACACTTCAAAGGATAAAGTTTTTCTTATTTTTGAAATCATTTTTTTTCTTCTCAATCTACACCATATGTGTATAATGTTTTTTTTTCAAAAATAAAGAATAAATGTTTTTGTTAGTTATTTTTGTTTGCCTTGTTTCAGCCCATTGACCATGGTTTAGAACTTAAGGTTCAAACACTAAGTTTATTCCTTCTGGAATATTTGGATCATAATAGTAAATCATAGTTTCCAAACTTGTAATTGTAAAGTTTGAAAATATGCTGTAGTATTTCCCAGTGTTTTTGTCTCAAATTGTGTAACATACAGAAAGATAAAATGCTTACAGCCTTGCAGGCATATAAAGACAGGGCTAAATAACAGGTGCTTGAGAGCAGTTGACCCTCTACCAAGATAGAAGCATTTTTTAAATAATGTTTTAATAAAATAATTAAATCCATTGATAGATTAGTGTGACTGTGTGACCTCCTATTTTTGTAATATTTGTAGATTGACCATGTACATGAAAGTAATTGTGGAGCCCTTCAATAGCAAAAATCTAGTTAATACCTACACACAACATGTGTGTATGAACAATGAATACATGTATGCATCAAATTTCACTGTTTGTATCCAGTTCATATTATCATTATTTTTTAAACAGCTTTACTTTTATCACTCTTTAAATATGTATGTAGGCATTTAATTTGAGCAAGAAGAGTAATATTGGTGTTATTAATCAATGGATTGATTTTTACTAAATTGCTAAATTAGTGTGTATTAGTTGTTGATTGTTTGTTTACATCACACTTCTTGATTGCAAAATAATTTCCTTTTGGATAGATATGAGGTCTTATTATCTTATATTTTATTTGTTTATTATTATTCAATGTCATTGCATCTCATTTTTTTTCTTTTTTTCTGCAGGGTAAATTGCACAGAAGAAATTCAATATGATATCACAAGGATACAGCAGAAAGGCAAGTATTACATACATGTGGCAATCAAAATATTCATCAAGAGGAATGAGAGCATAGATTCTGTAAAATACGAATTTATGATCTCTTTGTTGCCACATATTCCTCGTTTTGCTATTTGTATTGAATGGAGTAAAAAGGGGGGAAATGATTACCACTTTATTCAGGTATGTTGTAGACAGGGAGTATAGATTTACCAAATATCACGGTATTATAGGGGCCATTAGGGGGTCTTTATGTTAATGGATCTGTGAGATTAACATTGAACCCCTTCTCTCCCCTCCACCCACCCTGCTCCCTCCGACCCTTTTTTAACACTTGCTCATTTATAAGGCATAACATGACCCCCATGTTTCCTCAAATATACTAACCCATAATCTACCCCCTACCCCCCCCCCCCCCACACACACAATTTTTTTTTTTTTTTTTAAATGTCAAGCTGACCATGTTTTTCATTATTTTACCTTTTGTGTTCCAGAATGCCCAAACTGAATCTGTCTAGTAAACATTTAATATTTTCTACACCAGAAATTCTTAGCATATTTATTTAAGGGCTCATTATTTCACTATAAACTATTTCAGTAGCATAAAGTCTCATGAAACTGATATAATCCTGATACCAATAAATTTAATTTCATTTGCGTTTGTTTTTCCATCCACCGAATATGTCTTTTCAAGTTGCTAATCGTTGATACCTTACATCTTGTATTACAGTGAAGGAACTATCATCATTACATGATAAGTACCTGAACAGACCAACATTAGATGATAACATGGAGGAGGAACATGCCATTGAAATTGCCACTCAAGAAATCACTCAAGTAAGACGCTCTTTCTCTCTATACTCTTTCTCTCACTTCTCTGCCCGTCTCTTCTGTTTCTTTATATCTATACTGTGTCCTCCCTTTGTCCTGCCCAGTCTTTGTTGCATGGGCCCTGTCTTACAAAGAGTTGATATCAACTTATTTACAATTTATATCAATTGCAACTATGTACATAAGAGATCGGAGACTGCAAACTTGCAAACAAACTCTTTTTAAGACAGGGCCCTGATCACTACTGGAAATTCCCCGACTAAGGAACACTTTTGCATCCCAAAAATTCAGGGAATTGACAATAGATTATATCAATTGGCAATGATGCATTAACATTTTTTTAATGTGATTCATTTTATGAAAATAAGTGGACGTTTATTGATGTGTAATTGAAGCTGGATAAACATATATTCACGTCATCCCAATTCCCAATAATACATTTCTGTATGTCCTGCTAATGCACAACCATCTTCTTTATTTTAAGCCACTAAGCATTAACAGATGCATAATTAAAGCATGATGGATTAATGTTATCCCAATGTTGCCATCATTATAAGATTAGAGAAAGTGTTTGGGAATTGATTTGAGAACAGATTTGTGCCTGTCTATTCTACCTTTGTAAGATGAACTAAGTTCTGCTTTAGGTATTGATTTTCTTTTTCATTGGCGTCATTGCCTTCCTGCATTTCTTAACCCCCCCCCCCCCCTCTTTCTCTCCCCCTCCCCCTCTCCCACCCTCTCCCACCTTTTCTCTTTCTTCTATCTCTCTCTCTTTCTATTCACCTTCCTCTTACTGTGTTAATTCTCTGCCTCTTGCTCTATATGTACAGGCATATTCCTGTTTAATTATTTCTCCTCATTTTGCATTGTTTTCGAAAGGCAAAGGAGGTAAATACAATGATATGTATTAAGAAACCTTTGCAAAAATTGTAGTTTAATAGAGTGGTGAAGTGTGACGTCATCAAAAATCTATTTTTAGAACTTCTCATTTTTTTCTTCATTTTCCGAAATACAAAATAATGTCGAAAACCAATTTAATATGTTAAGTATTGGCTGAGATATAACTATCTGAATAAATATACCGGTATGTCCTATGCTCTTTCGGAAAATGAAGAAAAAATTGAGAATTCTAAAAATAGATTTTATGACGTCACAGCTTCGGTACTCTATTAGAATGATTGAGGGAAATGTGCTTTTCTTTCACCGATTCCATTTTTATGCTCTGCAAGGTTTTTTTTTTTGTTGCTTCCACTTTTGCTAATGTTTATATTCTAATAATATTTTCATTATTCGCTTAATGTTTAAATTATATTTTTGTTTCCATAGATGTTTCACAGATGCCAAAGGTCAATCCAGTCAATAACAGCCAAAGCAAGACTATCCTCCAGGCAAGAAAGGAAAGTCACTCAGAATATTGTCAATTCTCTAGCTGGCAGTCTCCAGGATCTCTCAATAACATTCAGAAAAAGCCAGTCTGCATATTTAAAACGTAAGTAAAAGTAACATTTTGATGTTACATATTTTCTCTCCCACATACGCAGTAATGCTCAGACATACTACAGAGCCTGGTGAATACACGCAGAACATTTCCTGCAGTTGTCATTCGTTTACACTTGAAAAATCCTCGGCTTTTTTTCTTCAGTTCAACCGCTTCATATTTGAACAAGCATTTAGAGGGAACAGACAAGCAGGAAAAGGGTGGTGTATTTCTGAACAGCACTCTCCATCACTTCAAATGTTTGTTTAAAGGCATCGTTTAACAATGCCAAATCTGAGATGCATGGCCCTACGTGTTATCAGCGTCTGTGATATGGTGTAATATTGAAGCCCTAAAAAAATAGCACTTCAAAATGATCATTAAGTGCCTTAAAAAATAAAAATCTTTGAGTGACCGGTTTTACCATACTCATTTTCCTTACAAGCGACCACTCTTATGTGCTCTCTTGTTTTCTGTGAAATTTTGTGTCTTTTTGTGATCTTCGTGATTTGATGTTTACACCAGTGGAGGAAGTTTATACCTGGAACCTACTGGAAATTTTCTGTCTTGTTATATGGATCAATTGTGAAGTTTTTAGTGAAAAACTATCTGCTTTTTCAACCTTTCTGTGTAACTTGTACATCAAGGGATCTTCATTACTCCTGTGCAATGTGCTAACACAGTCATGTAACATTTTACTGCTTCATCAATAAATCTGTCATTACCTGGAGGCTGGCAGTCTTCAATTTCACTCGTTGAATCTTCATTCCTCCTGTGCGGTCAGCTTGACCTATTGAACTTTTATGTCCAAATTCACAAGGGAGTTGCACATTCTGCTACTAGAACAATGGAACCACTTATCTTTCTATTCCTCCTCTTTTTTCTGTGTGGAGGTGTTCCCTGTGGTGATTCATCTAATGTTGAGACTACCACTTTAATTTATGTAAAAACGAGTGAATCATTTGGAAAACAACTTCATCATCAGAAATATTTGTCTCAACGTGTTCCCTATTATTCTAACACATCATCAACTTTCCAACTGCAATTATTGATATCTGGTGATATCAATCCTAATCCTGGTCCCCAGACTGAAAATGAGCATCGATCAACCTACTTAACTCCTATTTCCTATCACCGTGATGAACTTTTAAAATTAAAATGTACCCCACAGGCTATTTGTTCACAATATGCCTTGCAGCCTTTTGTTATGGATCACATCGAATCTCTGGGAATTGGAACATTTCAGAAACAGTCCAAACGTAGACGCAGTCACAGGGGAAAAAAAGGTGGACGTCGAAGACTTAAACAAATACCCAATCTCCCTGTCGCATCCAATCTCCCGTTCGCATCCACGTCTTCACCCACAGTTAACTTTGCATTATGGAATGCAAGATCAATTAAGAATAAAATTCCAATTTTATCAGAACTTGTTTTAACTCATGACCTTGACATTTTATGTGTCACAGAGACCTGGTTGACAGGTAATTATCGTGATGACCCACCCATTGCCGATCTTACTTCAACTCTCCCAAATTATGACATACATCACGTCCCACGTATTGGAAGGGAAGGTGGTGGTGTATGTGTGCTTCTTCGTTCTACCTTCAAAATTCACAAAACCGAACTTCAATCATTCAATTCTTTTGAATATATCGATGTAGCTGTATCATCTAACTCCCAAAAACCTCTTCGCCTCATCATTCTTTATCGGCCTCAAACAACAAAAGATAAGCAGCATTTGGCACCGATTTTCTTTCGTGAGTTCGGCACCTTCTTGGAGGATATTGCGTCTATTCCTGGTTTACTTCTCATCGCCGGAGACTTCAACTTTCATGTAGATGACTCGACTGATAGAGAGGCTACCATTTTTACAGATCTCATAACCTCCGCTGGACTTACTCAATATGTAACTGGACCCACCCACAAAGATGGACACACTCTTGATCTCATCCTAACTCGAAATACTGATAACTTTGTCTCAAATTTAAATACTACCAGTTATTTGCCGTCTGATCATTCTGCTGTGATATGTAATTTGAATATTGCGCGACCAAAACCAGCAAAAATCAAAATCTCTTTCCGTAAATTTCGCGATATTGATATTAATGTCTTTCGCTCTGATATATTAAATTCACCTCTGTATAAATCTCCCGCATCTGAATTGGACAACTTGGTTTGTCAATATGACTCTGTTCTAAATGACCTTAAAGACAAGCACGCACCTTTAATAACTCGCACAATCAGGTGTCGTCCTAACGCACCTTGGTTCAATGAAAAATTACATGAAATGAAACGGATCTTACGACGCCTTGAGCGACGTTGGGTTGCTTCTAAATTAGAAGTTGACAGACAAATTTTCAAAAACCAATGTTATGAATATAATCGCATGATCAAACAATCCAAACAAAACCATCATTCAAAACAATTTGAAGGTTGTAATTCAAAGCAGCTATTTCAAAAAGTCAACAAATTGTGCACACCAAAAGTACCCAAGGTGTTACCTTCTGGCGATTCTGATCTTTCACTTGCTGAACGTTTTTCTGACTTTTTTACAGACAAAATTAGGAGTATCAAAAATGTTCTTAAGGATTCATCAAAAACGGATGTTTCCATATCCATGCTTGATTCCTGCAATTCTTCATTTCCTGAATTTTCACCAGTATCAGAAAATACTGTCAGAGTTATAATAATGAAATCTCCATCAACTTCATGTAGTCTCGATCCAATGCCGACATGGCTGCTTAAGAACTGTTTAGATGAGCTTTTACCAGTCATTACCAAAATTATAAACATGTCTATTCAAAGTGGTCAATTTCCTGATGTTTTGAAATCGGCACAAATCACTCCTCTTTTGAAGAAACCAAATTTGGATTGTGAAATTTTGAAAAACTATCGGCCTGTTGCCAACCTTAAGTTTCTTGCTAAAACAATTGAACGTGCTTGTGCTTCTCAAATTCAGGGCTATCTATCATCAAACAATCTGTGTAGTAAAATGCAATCTGCTTATAGATCTTCTCATAGCGTTGAAACTGCTCTTTTACGTGTATATAATGATTTGTTGTTAGCTGTGGACCAAGGTGATGAAGCTGTTTTAATACTTTTAGACTATTATGCGGCTTTCGATACTATCAGTCATGATGTTTTTCTTGATCGCTTACGTAATAGATATGGTGTATCAGGTACTGCCTTGAATTGGTTTAAAACCTACTTTATGAATCGTTCACAATCTATTGTCATTAATGACTCATTATCCAAACCTCATGTTTCACTTGAAGGTGTTCCTCAGGGATCCGTCATCGGCCCTTTATCATTTACTCTGTACACTGCACCACTTGAAGATATTATTGAAGCGCATGGTTTAGGCCGAATGATATATGCAGATGACACCCAAGTTTATGTTGTTTTGAAACGTGATTCCGACCATTCTGTTATTACTAAACTTGAAAGATGTATAAATGATATCAAAGCTTGGTCCACTGCTAATGATTTGAAGTTAAATGAGGATAAAACTGAGGTTATACATGTAACATCTCGATTCAGAAAGTCCTCCCATTTACCATCTGTCGAAATTGCTAATGTTCCGATACAACCTGTCAAAAGTGCATGTAACCTTGGTGTCATCTTTGAAAATGATCTTAGGATGGATGATTATATAAAAAATATTTGTCGCTCAGCTTCATATGCCTTGTACAAGATAGGTCGTATTAGAAATTTTCTTGATAAAAAATCTACTGAAACGCTTATACATGCATTTATTACATGCCGTCTTGATCAATGTAACAGCCTTCTTTATGGCCTTCCGGAGTCGCACATTGCAAAACTCCAGAGAATCCAAAACTCTGCTGCCAGGCTTGTAACACGCACGCGTTCTTGTGAACACATCACCCCAGTACTTCGCGAATTGCATTGGTTGCCGGTGACGTACCGCATTATGTACAAAATTTTAGTTTTAACTTATAAATGCATTCATGAATTGGCACCAATTTATCTGCAAGAATTAATCGAGGAATACAAACCCTCACGCAATTTACGGTCATCTTCACAATTAAACCTTGTATCTACTTCTGTGTCAACTCTCTCTTATGGTAATCGTTCCTTTCGCAAAGCTTCTGCCGAACTTTGGAACAGATTACCTTTAAATGTAAAAAACTGTCAAACCGTTAACCTATTCAAAACCAGTCTCAAGACACATTTATTCAAAATTGCGTTTGATGATTGATTAACTCTGTTCCCTTTGATGTGTATTCCATATGTATTGAAATTTGTATGTTTATTTGCATTTTTAGTTTTGTATAAGATGTAATTGTATATCAGTCTATTTTGTGTGTATAGCGCTTAGAGACTTCGGTGGTAAGCGCTTTATAAGTAACGTTTTTATTATTTATTATTAGTGTAATAAAAATTGTTGGGAAAACGGTTTTTGAAATTCCAATCATAAATATCTTGATAATCAGACAGGCGATCAGCTTGTAAGCGTCATGGGATTCCTGACTGACCTAAAGGTTTATAATTATGATTGCAGCATGAGCTAAATCCAGGATTTTGTTTAGAATCTGAGACAAAGATACCCAATCCCTTTAATCCTTTGCATCTTTTTTTTCACATTTCTTCTACGAAACAGGATTGAAAGGTAGAGAAGAGCGATCCAAAGAATTCTTTGAGAGTAACATAAATTTGAATTCCAGCAGTGCAATCATGATAGAGGAAGATGTGGAAGATGATTTACTTTATGATAGAGTAAGTAGCCTTCACGCTTCAGTGGGTTTCATTTAAAAAATATATATTTGCTGGTATGGTGTAACAACTAGATTGCATTTTTAATATATTTTTCAATATATGCTACTGGTACTGAAGAATATACATGACGACATAAAACTGCTTCTGCAAAATGTTTTTTTTTAAGTTAAAGAGAAGGTTGAGTTCTGGGAAAAGGTGAAAAATAATTTGTGAGCATTACTCATTCTTATTATGCAAGTGTGGAAGAACATCAGTTAAGACATGTTCCCTGAAAAGCATGGCTCTTCAAATGCCTTCATATTCTAAATATGCATGTAACATCGTAAAAATCGGGGGGGGCCGGCTTTTTACGCCACGTGTTCGTGTAGTCCCATATACATCTTTTTGTGCAAGTGTTTGTAACTTGACCAAGATTTGGCCAAATTTCTTATCATTTTGATGATTCCAGAACCTTGCAATACACACAAATTCTTATATGCTAGATGATCAACCTTTTCTGGTCGGTTCCACATCGTTTCTTTCACAATGCAATCACATGACCAGAACTCAACTTCATCTTTAAAGATAAAGACCAGTTATGGTCATGTAATTGCATTGTGAAAGAAACATTGTGAAATCGATCAGAAAAGGTTGATCATCTAGCATAGATGTACTGCAAGGTTCTGGAATCATCAAAATGATAAGAAATTTGGCCCAGTCTTCATGAAGTTACAAGCACTGTACACAGAAAGATGTATATGGGGCTACGCACACATGCGCGACACATGCATTTTTATCTCTCACAGTCCAATAGATAAACTAATTTACCAAATATATCAAATAGTAGGCGTTTTCCCAGCCAATATTTTATCATCATGTATTATTCAAAAAATATTCTTTCACATGATTGGTTATAAGAGCTTCCATTTCATTTTTTGAAATTGGGGCGTTTCCAATACTGGTCTTTACCTTTAAATATTGTCGTATAATTGAATTTGGAGCAATTAAAAATTTGGGAAAAAAACATATTGGTGTGTGTATGTGATCTGATTGCGATAGAATAGCAACATGTATAGGATGTCTGATTCTATCAATTTCACCTCAACCACACACAATTCAGTAAAAGGCCTTGCCATGGCAAAATATAAAACCACTACCGGTATATGAATAGTAAAAGGCAGTTGATGTGAAAAAGATAGTTGTGCACGTAGACCTCAATGCATAATCATTGATCAGTACTTTAAGGTAAACAGAAACATGTTTGTGACATGCACTACATAAATTATTATATTTTGCCATGATGTCTTGTTTTGGAGCAATGTGTGCTCCATAATGTTCGAAGGTGACTTTTATACAGTGAAACCTGTATTTAAAGACCGCTCATTGGAGACAAGAAAAACTGTCTGTATAGGCAGGTGGTCGTTATGTACAGGTTCCTTTAGTACAGGTTTTAATGAGAAACCAGTTTCAAGGGGAAAAAACATTGTGTTTATTCTAGTCTTTCTATACAGGTGGTCACTAAAACCAGGTTTGACTGTACGTTACATTGTGATTTTCATTGTATTTTTGCCAGGGTTTCACGGATGATCAAATGCAGGAAGTAGAAGAAAACACCCAGGTTATAGAGCAGAGAGAAAAGGAGGTGTCACACATAGTCCAATCCATATCAGACCTGAATGAGATCTTCAGAGATTTAGCTAATATGGTGGTGGAACAAGTAAGTAGTGCACCGAGGGATTTGGGCCATTTTTTCTCTGCATTAAGTTTTGTTATTATGTACTGTCACTTTTTGTTGCGTTCACCTCGTTTTTCTACGGCTTATTATTAAGTTTCTCATCTGCACCGTGACTGCCGTGGCAAATTTTTTGACAGTTCTGGCCTGGCATCCATGGCAATCACAGCCTGTCTCGTTTGCCTATTCCGTCCCCCCGCGTTGTCTCACGTCCATCCCGTTTTTAAAAAGCAAGTTATCCCTTGTGAATATTTGTTTGGAGAACGTGCGATTGTTTTAGATCAATCACAACTCTTTATAAGATGGGGCCCAGGTTTACATTACTGACTGTGAGTAAAATTAGTCCACTCCTTTGTGAAGCACCATTTGCTTAACATCTTCTACATATATTACCCTAATTTTGTAACTGTTACAAAAAAGACTAGAAATTTTTCATTTTTTGTTCATGGCTGATTAGTTTTGTTATAGATTGTCAAATAATAGATGTATGAACTGGAAAAAATAAAATCAATCAATCAATCAATATATCTGAAGAAGTTTACAGTACCACTTAGCTCTGAAGTCAGTGGATTAAACGAAGTTTAATTAAGTTTTCTTGTATGAATTGAAGCCTAGACTTGGGTTTTAGATAAAATGTTAACTGATTGATCATCATCATCATGCAAACTTATAAATTCCATGTCTATTTTGTTTGTTTGTTTTCTGGATTTGAATAGTGAAGACACTTAATTTATCAAAGGATTTTGATCTGATGTAGTGGCTTTTCTTTTATCAAAGTGTATATCCTGTTTAGGAAACGCAATGTAACAAGTACCTAGGTGCATTAGTAGAAGTATTTTAACAAGTATACTTCAAATTATGCTCTTATGCAGATTATGAAAAAAGAATGTTGACAAGAGAATGGATGTGTCA
This sequence comes from Strongylocentrotus droebachiensis, assembly GCA_035222895.1. Classification (NCBI taxonomy): domain Eukaryota; kingdom Metazoa; phylum Echinodermata; class Echinoidea; order Camarodonta; family Strongylocentrotidae; genus Strongylocentrotus; species Strongylocentrotus droebachiensis. Next base: position 42,736 of record JAVYIG010011087.1, read on the forward strand.
AGGGATAATATCTACCTGTAAGAATGTTTTGTTTCTTGCAGTCCTGTACAAATATTCCCCTTCCCCCTTAAGGTGATATAATCCCAGTTTACTCTGTCTGTATAAAGTGTTTAACAAAATAGATTCTGGCGCAGGCTCCGTAATACTGTAAAGTGAATTTAATGAAGATATGGTATTGAATATATTACTATTTTTATCATCATTGGTGTCGTCATCATCATCATCATCATCAACATCATCATCTTCATCATCATCATCATCATTATCATCATTGTTATATAATTGATTATTAATCATGAAACTAATTTTGACTTATCAGGGCACGGTTCTGGACAGGATAGACTATAACATAGAGAAGTCAACGGTCAAGGTGGAAGAAGGCCTCAAACAACTCCAAAAGGTAAACCTTCACAGATACTTATTTTGGTATACGGTGAAGACAGTCTTGCAGGTGTAATAGAGCACTAGTCCTGCAGGTTCTAAGACACATTTTTCACAGTTGCTCCACAGTTCAATTTCCTACTCAAACCAAATTCCTAATTTATACTCTAGACAAAACACAATACCTAATCATGGCCCTAAAATCTTACCTAAAAGCTAGTTGCAAGTCTAATCCAAATGGAAATGTCTGGTCACTATCCTGTAGTATAGGTTTATAATGACCTCAAGATGTCTGGTTTGGAAAGGATTTTTATGAAAATATAGTGTTTTCCCAATTCAAGCTGAATTTTCTCCCTCTCTAGCAGGTCACTCTCTGTAATGGCCCGGTCACACATAGACGACGCACGGCCGGCGCATTGAAAATCAGAAAAAGTCATGAGCCCGACTTTTGTCAGGATTTGGGAGATGCTAGCGCGCTGCGCGTATGCAGGGCGTGTGCTCCGCGTATGTCTGGCGTTGGTCTAGCGCACTCTGCGCATGTCTGGTGTCCTTTTGGCGTGTACATTCATGCGTCGAGCTTAGCGCACACTTTTGAGCATGCTAATAAAATCCTGACGCACACAGCGAATAATGACGAATGCATAGCGTTGGGCCAGTGTTGGTCCAGCACGCTCGACGAACGAATAACGAATGATGACGCACACCTAGCGAACGACAACGCACTGGCCAAAATTGCAAATTTCCAATGCAGTGGGCGTGCGTCCCCCATGCGTCTCATATGTGTGACCGGGCCTTAAAGTGTATGTAGATACCTCCATGCTTGATACAAATCACCTGATATAGTAATCAAAGAATATTGTTGTAATATTGATCATTCATTATTTAATTGCAATATGAGATATGATCTTGATCTGGCCATGATTATAAAATTTCATCCCATCATCTTTTGACAGGCTGAAAAGTATCAGAAGAAGAACAGAAAAATGCTGGTGATCGTCATTCTCTTTATCATCGTCATCATCCTAATCATCATCTTCATAGCAACCAAGCTGAGATGACATCGCTACTCATCTTATCATCATAGCAACCAAATTGAGATGAAATTGTTTCTCATCTTATCATCATAGCAACCAAGTTGAGGTGGAGTTGATACTTGTCTTATCATCAGCATAGCAACCAAGTTGAGATGAAATCGTTTCTCATCTTAACATCATGGCAACCAAGTTGAGATGAAATCGATTCTCATCTTATCATCATGGCAACCAAGTTGGGAAGAACTTGATACTAGTCTTATCATCTTCATAGCAACCAAGTTGAGATGAAATTGCTTCTCATCTTATCATCATAGCAACCAAGTTGAGGTGGAGTTGATACTTGTCTTATCATCAGCATAGCAACCAAGTTGAGATGAAATCGTTTCTCATCTTAACATCATGGCAACCAAGTTGAGATGAAATCGATTCTCATCTTATCATCATAGCAACCAAGTTTAGACAGTCTATATTTGTCATATCATCATAGCAACTAAGTAGAGATGAAGTTGATACATGTCTTATCTTCTTAGCAGTCAAATAGAGGTGGTATTGATACTTGTCTAATCTTCACAGCAACCAACATTAGATTTGTTAGAGCAGATCAACTAATCAATTAAAGTAGAGACGACATTTCTACGAAGTTTATCATCATAGCAACCAAGTTGAGATGACATTGGTGCTCTTCTTATCATCATAGCAACCAAGCTGTGATGACAGTAATATACTTGTCACAGTATCATCAGTGTAGCAATCAAGTTGAGATGTTAATGTTACTGATACTTATCTTATCATCATGGATAAAAACCTGCATGCTTTTCTTCTTCTCAAGTTATCCCTGGAAATTACATTCTGTAGCCTTCGGCATCGAATGTGCATGGCTTACGCATTAAAAAATAATGTGTTAACACAGGGTTGCTTGGTAATGATATAGGGTACGCACTTGTACATGATATGCTTCTCTTCGTGACTGAACTGTCACAGTATGCATAATATGTTGGGTTATACTCCCCCTCTACTTCACCATGAGCTCTTTCTATAGGTGCCATCACATCATACTGAAGTTCATGTTTTTATAGTGGACTTTATCACTTAGGTTATTTATGATATTCTTCCTGTGATAATTAAACCTTATGAAAGCTAATAAATCTCACTGTGTTGATCAGGAAGACCCTTGTCCTTTTATTCAGTAAGGAACTGTGCTTTGTCCATTCATTGTATCACAACCTGAAATTGGTCTATACTTTTGTGTGCTAGCGTCCGAGGTTCTGTTCTTTTGTTTTTAAAGAAAGCAATGAATCGTTTTGTATTCTCACATTATATGTCATTTGTATTCAACAATGTATTATTTAGTTGGAATTGAAATTGAAAAACAGCAGCATATAAAAAGGTAATATTAGTATAGAATAAGAAAATTGAATAAATTGATCAAAGGGATAAACAAGTTAGCTTATGGGTGACTGAAGATGAGGGAGGATAATGCAATCGGAGTTTCTTTCTTTTTTGTTGCAAAGTATACCACAGCACATGTAAATGAGCTATTAGAACTCCCAATGATGCTTAGCAGGCAAGTTTACTAGTCACTAAGCAGCAAAACGGTGCTTACACAATCAGAATAATGCTCATCAGCTTTTGTTGGAACTCTCAGTAGGATGTTTAAGAAGATATTTCAAAATTATCGTACAATGGAACTCTATGATCTGATCTATTTGCATATATGTTAATTGGCTTCATTGTACATTCTAAGACACCAACAAAGCGGCTGATTCATAATGGCTGATAACCTTGTACAGGAAAAGAGAAGCCATGTAAGAACTTGTGCAGAAAGTGTTAATATAATGCACATACATGTACATGTATTTCTATTCTCATGTGCTAAGCGTAACCCTGCATGATATATAAATCATTGGTGCGTGTATACATACATGTATGTTCAGGTTCTAGAGACTGTGTTATGCAAAAGTTGTCTTAGAATATAATAATAATAATAATAATCTTTTTAAAGCCCACTCCAAATTTTATTAAGTTAAACCGAAAATGGAAATTCTTTTTGCCCAATTGATCGTGTGCCCAGCAGCCACTGAGCAGCGCCAGATCGACGTTGCTCTATCCCTTATTGTTGAACGCCAAACAAGGTAGCAGCAACTCCCGGTTGTGAGGTGGACGCTCTACTGACTGAGCCAACACACCGGTATTGATACCCAACTTGATTCAATCAAGTTATATAACCTGACACAATCTGGTTTCATTCTAAAAAATGTGATTAAAAAAACTTGCTGCATGAATACAGCCTACCGTATGTTAGCTGATTACAATGGTATTGAAGATCGAATGTATCTTGCCTTTTATATTCCATAAAAGGTACTCTGTCTAATTTGGTTGTTTATGATGATCGATCTTATGAAATGTCTCTTATCGTTCCGTGATTATGTGATTGACTTATTTCCAAAGGGGTTGTATATACTATGTATATCTATGTAAATTATATGTGTATATTCTATGTTTCAATATTTAAATTATATGAACGTGACAGAAGCATTCCGATTAATTGAAAAAAAGTTCAAAGAACCAATTGTTGTTGATCTATGGAATGGAATTAATATTTTCCACACTGAATGTTCATCGATTTATTGAGCAGTTTAATGAAACAATATTTTTAGGTTTCTGTTGTGGTCACTTGTCAGTGCCAGTAGCTAGATAGAACAAACGAAAAACAGAAGTGTTTATAACTTCTATAAAAAACCAGTCAAAAATATATCCGGTGAAAATATTCCACTCAGTTAGTGATATATTGAATGAGAAATAAGTCGAGTTGGCAGCGAATTGTGTCTTGATAAAACAATAAAACATGTGTAAGAGGTTTTTATTTAAATCTTTGTGATAAAAACTTTCTCCCAAACCTTTAGTAAAATGGAATCGTAAGCAATTACTGTGTAAAGTGGCTTTTTGAATCATAAGGAGGCCTAAAAATAGAAGGATGTTTTGTTATGTTGCATATTATTAAGTATTCTGATCCTGTATGCAATATGTAATATTTTATATATTCCCAAATGGATTTAAACAATGAATTATCTATTAACTGAGTGATCACATAAGGCCCACCAATATTGCCAAATTAACTACCGGTAGATATGATATGATAGTATATCTGTAAAGCGCTTAGAGACATCATAGATGTATTAAGCGCTATATAAAATCAGAATTATTATTATTATTATTATTATGATTGCTAACTTATCTAAATGATGGTATCTTGATTTCTTAAAGGAAATCTGTATCAAAAAAAAATACTCTGAATTTGTGAACAACTTATGTACTCTACAAAAAGATAGCCAATTGTGAAATTTGTAGTAGATTCTTTGTATGTAGCAAATCTTGTCAAGTCAATTGTCTGTCATGAGTGTATAGCATATTGCAATAGATAATACAAGTGCAAGTAGCTGAAATTCAAGACCTGGAACTTGTTTCACAAAGCCCTTTTTCAATGACAAATGACAAAAATCAGTGACAAATCTGCTGATAACCAATCAGAAGCAAGGCTTTCAGTAGCTTATAACAAAAACTGTCATTTGTCACTGATGACAAGTTTTGTGAAATGGGGCCTTGATATACTGTTCTAAAAGCATGTATGACATGCTATCTGGTGTTTCCAGAGCTGAAGATGACAAGTTGGGGGTGAATTTTCTTGTTATATTTTCCACTATTTCTCCCTCAGTCAAAGGGAGGAGGATGCGTGATAACTCAGTGGTAAAGCAATGGTCTTGTAACTGGGAGATCTTGGATTCAAGTGCAAGAGTGCATGAGTGAATATGCTAGTGAACGGTTAGTGAAAGGTTAGTGAACGATACTTGTCAAGTTCATTGTCTGTCTCGTGGTGACTTAACCAAGTACAGTGCACATCACTAATGCATGAGGTAAAGACATGTCTTATTTTATGAGTAAGACATGTCTTATTTTATGAGTAAGACATGTCTTATTTTATGAGTAAGACATGTCTACAATATTAGATTAAAGTCGAGAAATTGACTAAACACCCAATAATGGGGGGTTAAAACTTTCTAGACTCTTTTAGTGGGGAGGGTAGGAGAACAAAATGTACCTATTATTTTCCTGGGGATTGTTTTTCTACAGGAATCCAGAGGCTCTAAAAGAAAGTCTACTTACACCTTTTACCCTCTAAAGATTTTCTTCTCGGGTTTTTTTCCTTCTCACTAGGGGGTTGCAACCATTATGGACCCCTCCCCTGAATACATCCATTGGAGAAGTTCCTATTCTTCACCATGCACATCCCATTGCTAATTTTAAGAATCCTTTTACAGTCAAACCTGCGTTAGTGACGACCTGTCTAGAAAGACCACTTTTTGTGTTTTCCTTGGGCGGGTGCTATAGATAGGTTTGACTGTATGAGCACTCATTGATACAGAAACAGAACTAAGTTGAGATGTTGTGCACATATTTTTTTATTTTTTTTTGTGATATACTTATTTTTGGGAATAGATAAATGATTAATGGAGAGGGGTATTTGTTTATTGGAAGTTCAGGGATATAAATGACATATTCAATGAGAATGGTAGCCATTGTGTCTACATTGTTGGGTGTATAATTGTTGGAAGATATACTGAAAGTTTAGTAACTAACTTATAATTTTTAAAAAGCATCACAACTTCCATGTATTTGTGAGATCGGGAACATTCATTGTAACTCTAATACAATTTAGGTGTGGAAACTAGGCAGGAGGAATTAATGTTATGTATGGAGTAAAGAAAAGTAAAACAATTTACAAACTGAATCGTCATGTTTATTTTGATTGAGTAAGTTTCGGAATATGAGCTGAGCGTGAGAGACGGAGAGAAGGAAATGCGGTTATTAAGGACAAAGAAAAAAGATAGATTATTAACAGAAATATAAAAGGAGAAAAAGATAAGTGAAGGAGCGGTGAAAGGAAGAGCTAGAGGGAAGGGCAGTGGCTTTATATAAATGTAAAATGTGTACTTTTAAGTGAGAATTGAAGTGTCTATGTGTAGAATATTATATGTTAAAACTGCATTAAGAAAAAGGTGACATAGTTCAGCCCAGGAGATATCATTCCGAGGAAAATTTGTATTAACATATTTTTCGGGGTGCCTATATTGAGTAAGTGTCATTAATACAACTACAAACATAGGAATACACCATTGAATATAACTAGTATTTAGACAAATGTGTCATGAGGTTTATTCATGATTGATTATCTTGAAACATCCGCAAAATAACAACTTCGAAAGCAATTTTACCTCTATAGCAAGATTATTTGAAGGAACACAGACAATCCGAAAAAAGCTTGGTGAATCCCACCAACCGTCCCTTGGGCCTTCTTTTTAAACCCCTTATTATCAATTTGTCTTTTGAGACCCGTTGAATCCGCTTATGCATTATTCCATCATTAAAAAATAAAAATTAACATGATTTTTAATAGAATTTTATATTGTTCATCTAAGCTCTGACATCACCTGAGTGTAAGGAAAAATATACAAGGGCATCAAAAGGAGACGCATATGACATACGGAATGTGAAACGATATGATATTGAAGGTTTTTGCATAAAAACATATATATTTTGAATAATACTGGTATTAATTATGAGTTATATTTTATTCACTGCCCTTGAAATGTTTGCTGTGCGTGCATTTATCTCGCCACACCTTGCTTATTTCACACAGCTCGAAACTAAATAATGCAACTTAATATCAATGGAATAAAATATTTAACAATGGTATAAACAAGTGTGGTGTTTATAACCTTGGCTTTTATAACTTCAAAAAGGTGAACACAGATGTCATGTGTAACGAATTAAACAAATAAAACTCTTCAGATGCATGGATACCAAACACAATTTCCACAAACTACCATTTAAAGTCACACACACACACAATCACGCGTGGGGGGGGGGGCTAAAGAGGTAAAACATAAAATCACCCTCTTTATGTCATCTCAGCAATTTTCTCTCATCTAAAGCGTAAAATCAACATTAATATACAAAGAGTACTCTGGGCAACGACAGGAGGAGAACGTTTTGATATATTTAACTCGAGAATATAAGGTTGAAACATAAAAATAGATACATTTACAAGTGTTTGGTATTGGTTGGCAAGTCATACTAGTAATTTTCTCCCTTTTGTTACCGACTACATCTAATCATGCAGGTCTCAATTAATCTAAAACCTGTATCAGGCCTTAATATATAGCCCTACTGAAGCTTGAATAAAGCCCAACTGACATTATGGAATGATGTTTTATGACAATTTATGTTCTCTGTTCCCTGATAAAATTCCATAATATACGCCTATTTTTATGACGTAATTGGGACTTATCTCGGAGTTGCCCTGATTATAATGTACACGCATTAATAAATATGCAAGTGGAATCCGTATAAGAAATAAGTTTACGACTTCAAACACACAGTAATAGAAGCAATATACTATTGAAATGTAATAACAAATAGAAAATAACTAGTTAGCGAGAAATAGAATATAAAGTAAATTGCCAAAATTACCACTTCCAGCAGGAAAATATTGATTGATTGTTTTTTTTTAATATGAGCACTTGTGAAAGTAAAAAAATATTCTTCCAAAAAAACACATACGTTACTGCAATTATCATAATTCTTGCAAATTTGTGACAAACTTCAATTTTTGAAGGCAAAACATTGTGGCAATGATACGATGTTATACATGTCAAGATTCTCTGTATAAATAAAAACAGCCTATTATTATGACACCTGTTTTTTAACGATTAACAAATTTAACGAGAAAACAATAAATCTATGTCAGATACATGTATTAGTGTTTTATCATTTTCTGGGTGAAGCAATTGCAATTGCTCTACAAGGAATAAGATCATTCTTTAGACCGGCTGTTTTTATTCTCAAGGATATTTCATGAAATAAACCGAAATGAATGGACCAATGATTCAAAATACTAACTCGCTATTATGATTAAACAACTGGGCACTTGTTAAATGGATAAAGGAGAAAGAAATATAGCTAACATTTATTGTTATACAATCAGTTCCTCGACTCTCAAGAAAAACCACAAACAAACGTGAAGAGTAGCTACAAGAAATGCATCCTTTTTGTCCGGCCTTCTCTCAAAATATGCTGGGTAAAATTAAAACAAACAAAAACGTAAATGGAAAAAAGGAGTGCATGTGTGTGTGTGTGGGTGTGTGTGTGTGTGTGAGAGAGAGAGAGAGAGAGAGAGTGAGAGAGAGAGAGAGAGAAGAGAAGAGAGAGAGTGAGAGAGAGAGAAAAAAAGAGAGAGAGAGAGAGAGAGAGAGAAAAAAAAAAGAGAGAGAGAGAGAGAGAGAGAGAGAGAAAAAGAGAGAGAGAGAGAGAGAGAATAGGAGGAAAGGAAATAAAGAGAGGTTCTTGTTTAATGGTAAAATTGATTTCATTGAATTTTACAGTGGAAGTTTCTTCAAAATCAGATGAAAAGTAAGCAAGTTATTGAATTTTAAAGTTTCGCATAAATTCGTGAAACAGTGTTGTATCACAAAGTATGTAATATGCAAACGAGCGAGTTTATGATGTCATTCTCTCACTTTCCTCGATCTATTTTGTACATAAATTTTAACAAAAATATAATTTTTCTGCTCTGGGAATATTAAACATGGCTGGAATCCTCATGGAATATGTGCAAAACCACTATAACTGTATCTAATTTTATTATACAGGAAATAAATTATACAGGTGTGTCCAAGAAAAAGAGAAAAAAAGGTGAATTTCACAAACAAAATATGGGGTCTGGTGAGGGAATGCCATCATCAACTTGCTAATTGGTATACAGCCTTTGTAATACATATCACATGTCTCATGATATTAAGCGAAACTTAAAAATTCAATAACTTGCTTACTTTTCATCTGATTTTGAAGAAACTTCCAGTGTTTTGTTTGTTTATTTTATCTATTTTATTCAATGAAAATTGTAAATAGGCCGGATCTGCCCTTTAAGACATACATATTTGTATATTCTTTCCAGGAATTATGCCATAAGGTTCCGACAACTTGTCCGCCTGTGTTTTGTATCGTTTTTATAAAATTCAATGAAATCAATTTTACCATTAAACAAAAACCTCACAAAAATTCCACTTGCAAATGGGTCGGACTTGCCCTTTGAGTAAAATATGATATGAGGTCAATTGTGATATTCAAGGGTGTCTTCTACCTTTAACACCACTTTATTCTAACGCATAATAATTATCACAAGTCCTAATATACCATCTATATAACACTGCCGTTACTATTCGGCCCTGATATAAGCTGGTTGGAATGTTGCTTTGATAGGCTACAGACATCTCAAATATGATATGATATGGTATGAATGGACAACCCATTCCATTTTTATTTATTTTATACCAAGATAATTATTGGTCGCTTTTGATTTAGTTAGATAAAAATTAGAATGGGCTTTGCTATAGGTTGTATGGGTGTAATGATAACACCTCCCCCATCAAAATTTATATCGGCAAAACTGACGAGAACCTCTGTTACCATTTCCAGTATTAAAAAAATGCGCCGGTAAAAATGTTATGTTGATTTCACTCATTGTTAACAGTTATTTTTAATTGTTTAATTATTATAATTTAATTGTAATAATAATGTTGGATATAATCAGCCCAAATAAGAGACCCCTCAAGGTGCTCAAGGTGCTTCAATATTATCCCTACTCTCTAGGCTACCGATTTCGGTGCTTTATAGCATTCAAGGAATTTATTCCTTCCTACCGGTACCCATTTAATACATAAGTGCCGCGACGGGACTCGAACCGCGAACCCTGTGATCAACATTCCGAAGACACCTCTACATTCATTTATTACATAAGGTTGCAATTAATTGTGAATCAAGCATGAGAATATACTTTTATTTTGATTATGGTGAAAATATTATTTGAAAATGGAATTAATACAAAAATCTTAAAACAAACAAACAAAAACAAATGCAATCGAAATGACACCTTTTTAATGTGTGTAACACTGTATTGCATAACATACCTATCCCATCTTGCGTACAGGTTAGCAGTTAGTTAATGAGGTGACACACAGTCTTTACTCCGTTATAAATAGCAGCAACCTGTTCCTCGCTGAGTTCTTCCTCCGATATACCTTGGCTTCGAAGAGACTCTTTCATCCGAGGAACTGAAAATAAAAGAAATATAGGAGGGAAGAAAATGAGAGGGAGTGAGGGGAGACAGAGGGAGAGGAAGATAGTATATAAAGGAGAGAGGGGGGTAAGATAAAGGGAAAGACAGGGAGAGGGGTCAGAATCATAGACAGAGATAGGGGAGGGAGATATATAAATAGAGAAAGAGAGAGAGAGAGAAAGAGAGAGAGAGAGAGAGAGATAGGGTGAGAGAGAGAGAGAGAGAGAGAGAAAGAGAGGGGATATACAAGGCAAGAGAGATGTAACATAAGATATATTTTAGAAGACGGAGAGAGAATGTTAATCCTAAAATCACACTGAAAAGACTGAAATACAGAATTCTAATTCATAATTTTGTATACCTTGTTTTGGTCTTAATAATTGTCACTATTCCACTTCTGTACATTTTTAACTTATTAGAATCGTGATGCACTTATTCTAGAACATTTTTACACTAAACAAATTACGCTTTATTGAACAGAGAAGTAAGGTCACGATTTGGATTTTAGGCTGATTTCCGGGATGAATAAAAATTGTTGCGAATAAAGTTGCAATAAAGTAGTTCTTTTCATGAGAATGATCGTGACAATATAATTAATTCTTGATACAGGGGCGGTCGAGCGACTTCCAAAGTGGGGGGGGGGCACCAACAAAAAAGGGCACTTTCTGAAGAAAAAAGGGCACCTACAGTGGGAAATCTCAAAGCGAAAATATACATTTTTTTAGACATTGGTACATACCCCTGCATTGTGATTACATTATCAGGGATGATTTCAATATTTGTTTCTCTTCATACATCATACAAGATATCGCTTAAGCATCATACTTCACAGTTGGGTGGGGTGTCTGAATATGCATTTACGAGCGAGCGAAGCGAGCGAGAAAAATTTTAAAGATCTGCGAGGTCGCAGTGCGAAAAATTACATCTTATAAAGAGGAAAAAGGCCAATCGTGATGGGGTTATAAGCACATTCTCATAACGGAAGACTGAAAAGACCTTTGATAACTAACATAATTATATCATCTTTAAATGCGAGCGAGCGCAGCGAGCGAACTTTGGGGGAAATTGCTCTTAGTCGCTTTAAATAAGGGGCATGTTTAATGATTTCATGAAAAGGGGACAATTATCGAAAGGGATAAGACACTTATTAGAAAAGAAAAGGAGCACGTGTCAAAGTACAAAGGATAATTATAAGAGGTGAACATGAGGCATTTTTTTCACCTGAAAAGAGGCACTCACCTGATGAAAAAGAGGCGTTTACGAAAATGGGAAATAGGCATTTGTTGACGGAAAAAGGGCACCCATCAGATTTTGATAGGGGCATTTATAAGAGGTGAGAAGGGGACAGGTCCCTTATTAGAAAGGAAAAGGGGCACGTATCATTATTAAAAAGGGAATTATCAGAGGTGAAAAGAGGCACTGACCAGATATGAAAAGGGGCACTTATGAAAATGTAAAAGGGGCACTTATAATAAAGGAAAATATGCATTTGTTGAATGAAAAGGGGGCACCGTTCAAATTTTAAAAAAGGGCCGTTATGAGAAGGGGAGGGAGCTTTTTCTTTTTAATGGGGGCACTTATCATAAGGAAAAGGGGCACTTATTAGAAAGGGAAAGCGGTAGTTATGAGAAGGGGAAGGAGCTCTCTCTTTTTAATGGGGGCACTTATCATAAGGAAAAGGGGCACTTATTAGAAAGGGAAAGCGGTAGTTATGAGAAGGGGAAGGAGCTCTCTCTTTTTAATGGGGGCACTTATCATAAGGAAAAGGGGCACTTATTAGAAAATAAAAGGGGCACATGTTAAAATTAAAGGTGTGCTCATCCGAGTTTAAAAAAGGGGTAGTTATTAAAAGGAGAAGGGGCACTTCTTACAAAGGAAAAAAGGGGCAGTTGTCAAAGTAAAGGAGCACCTCTCAGTTTTGAATAGGGCAATTATCAGAGGTGAAGGGGGCACTTATCCAAAGTGAAAAGAGGCACTTCTCGTACCTTAAAAGAGGCACTTACTAGGGATTAAGAAGGGCACTTATTAAAGATAATTTCAAGATTTATGAGAATGGAAAATGGACACTTATTGCAAAGTAAAATGGGAACATGTCGAAGGAAAAGGGGCACGTGTCAAAAATAAAAAGGGCACTCGTCAGAGGTGAAAAGGGGGGAAGGGGCACTGTTATTTAGTAATAGGGGCACTTGTCAAAGTAAAGGGGGCACTTTTCCTATGTAAAAAGGGCACTTCTTACAAAATAAAAGGGGCACTTTTCCTATGTAAAAAGGGGCACTTTTGGGGTATCTGAAAAAGTGGGGGGCACTGTGCCCCCCCTGCCCCCCCCCCCGGGAGAACCGCCTCTGTCTTGATAGATAGAGTTTAACTCTTCTTATTAGAAGTTTATTAATCAATAACGATTGATCGATAAAGAGTGATCATTAAAGATTGATCCATAAAAGTTCTGAGAAGAAAATAAACTTTATCTATCAAGAATAAATCATCTTGTCCCAATCATTTAATGAAAAGAAGTTGTTAAAAAAATTATTCCAACTTTATGGGCAACAGTGTAATGATATTCGAAATGAAACGTTGGAATAGTTTCAAAAATATAAAAATGATGTTGTATAGTAAAGCTCAACCACCTTATTACATCCTGCATCAAATATGATTGTTTTTTATTGGTTGCAGGAGCAGATCTAGCTTTTTTGCTAAGGGGGGGGGGGGGGGGTTGACCCAGGATTTTCAAGGGGGGGGACCGTAATTTGAAAATCGCGCCGACTAATATTTCGATCATTGGGGGAGGGGGGGGGTAGTGAGCACAATTTTTATGCCGATCATATTTCACTCAGTTGGGGGAGGGGGGGATAGTGAGCACTAAATTTATTTTAAAAATCTTTTGCCCCCAACATTTTAAACAAATAAAAAGATGTTTTACTTTTTTTTGTTTTTTTGTTGGCCAGCCCAAGGGGTATAAAACAAATGCACCCAAGGGGGGAGGTTAAACCCCCTAACATGGGGTTAGGGGGTGTAACCTCCCACCCCCCCCCCCCCCCTAGATCCGCCCTTGGGTTGAGAGCTATTCACGTGGCCTGAAATACTTAAACCATTTTAACCCTTTGAGTGCGAGCCCGCGCAAGGCGATTGTTTCCCCTGTGACGGAGCGATTTCGGTTACATCGCCAGTAATGGAAACTTTGGCGGTGCTTTTTACTTTCATTGCTCATTGCGCCTCATTCAGTCATTTTCGTGCTTTTTAGTAAATGTAAAAGTGAAAGATCAGACTTTTTTCTTTCTAAAAATATAAGTTTTGTTCATCAATACCAAAAATAAGGTCTGTTATTATTGAGGGAAATTGCCGTCTTATTTTGCTGAAGCTTCACGTTTTTCCTTTTCAATACACTCGCAATACAAATTGCGTAAGCACCGCCGCACGCGCAGATTGGTCGATACCTCCATTCATTATCCCCATTGTCAATGATTGTCGTCTGCTAAAGCTCGGCCGATTATCAACCGAGCCATAAATAATAGGCCTTAGCCTTCGTTTTACATTGGTTTTCGACACATTTTGTAACTTTATTCTGACCAACTTTATGCCATGATCTACACTAAATGCCCTTTCTTTTAAATGTGCAAATCAAATATAGGAATATTTGGGAAATGAATTTTGAGATGAACATTGTTTTATTCTCGAAAACAAAAATAATATTTACTTTGAATGCCTTCGAATCGTTTCTCATGATTTGAAATATTCATTTAGTTTTAGTTTTTGCCTCCAGCTTAAATTTGTTTATTTTATCTTGATCTATACATCTTTTAAAACCCTGTTTTGATATGAGGTTGCTGTATCAGAATTTGTGTACGCATATTTGATTTGTTTTGTTTGTAATGGAAAGAGCTAAATGAATGACAGAGATTAGAACAAAATCATAATTCATCACAATCATCTCTCTTTCTATCTATTTATCTATCTATCTCTGTCTTTTCTGTCTCTCTCTCTGTCTCTCTCTCTCTCTCTGTCTCCCTCTTCCCCCTCCCTCTCTGAATACGTCATGAATATCATGAAATTGGAATTGTGCTTCAGTGAGTTTTATTTCCCCATCGCGTTGTTGTTGTTTTTTTTTCTTTCTTTTGAAAGGGTGTGGCTAATAAGGAGTTCATTCTTGGTAGTCTCATATTCGTGGCTATACCGCCGGGGTTTCTCAAGACAAGAGTGATATTCTGTGGGGAGAGAGAGGAAGAGTAAGGGATCGTTTTTCAGGACATAACATTTGAACATTTCATATGCCCGCTCAAACTAAGACCGGCTTTAGGTTGATCAAGATATTTTACTCAAACCTGCTCTAGAATGGTTACATGCCCTCGTACTATAAGTTAGAGTGGTTGTTTGTATTGCCATGTAGATCGACCTATTGACCTACGTTTAGGCTTACATCCTCTTCTTTCAAAACGGTAAACTTCAAGAGTAGTTACTTCTTTACAATCTTTTGTTCCTCTTAGGGTGGGGGATAAGCCTTTCATAAAAGAGGTCCCTACATGAATGATTCGCTAAATTGGTCAAGTTTATAAAATGAACAGCGTATTGTCATGTAATACCCTACATCGATAAGGCTTAGATTAGTATATGATGAAAAAAATGCCCCACGGTAGGGTAGATATATATAAATAAGTAATCAGGGTCGAAATAGAACTGATAATACGACCCGTAATACGAATATCTGAAATGCAGAAGGGTGCATAACGGAACTTGGAAGTAACGTCAAGCAAGAATCCTGGCAAGAATATAGAACGGACGCGCGCGTACGCGTCCGTCTCCAGCTGTACGGGTATTTCGGTCCTTTTTTCGAACCGAACACTAACTTAGAGTAAAGTTGAAATGATATCACTTTTTTCTCGATTTTTTTCTACGTAACTATATATTTTTTTTAATAGATGAGATGAATGAATATATCTAAATAATAGTGCAAACAACTTTAGCACATGATAGATAATAATAAGCTGGAAAACTTTGTCAACATATTAGGGATATATCTCGGCTTCTGTAGAAGCCCGTCGTCACAGACTTAACTACTCGCTCGGCTTCTGTAGAAGCCCGTCGTCTCCAAAGTGTTAAGTTTGCTCTGAAAAAGTACTGTTTGGGAACACTATTTGGGAGTACTATTTGGGAGTTGAAGAAAACAAAAATGTTAAAATGTTTAATTTTTTTAATTTTTTTTGTTGATCATTTTTTTAAATTTAATAAATTTTAAAATGTTAAAACTTTTTTTTTTTTTAGATTTAAACAAATATTAATACAATTTTTTTATTTTTTGGAAAATTATTTTTGATGTAGGGTATAAAACAAATACACCTTGCCTTTTTTTTCCTCGAGGTACTGGTTAGAACTATGGGTCTCGGTGACATCAATAGTTTCAACCAGAACCTCTCAAGACTGTGTAACTCACCAAGTGCTCGAAATGGTATCGCGTTTACGACTTTACACCCCTTCTTCACTGCACTACCCGCATCATGCACTGCCTTCTTGGTCCACTTCCCAGCATCGTGTCCGGCTTTCTTGGTCCACGCTCCGGCATCATGTCCGGCTTTCTTGGTCCAGCTGCTGAAACTGTGACCAGCTTTCTTGAACCAACCATCAAGCATGATGCCACCGATGTCGTTTATCATCTCCTCGACGTCCGGGTCTGACAAAGTCAAACACAAAATACTTATAATGATGACGATGATGATGATGATGATGATGATGATGATGATGATGATGATGATATCAATAATATAAATAATAATAATAGTAACATTAATAATAATATTAATAATAATAATAAAAATAATTACGATATCAAGGAAAAGAAGAAGAACAAGAAGAAGAAATAGAAGAAGAACAAGAACAAGAACAAGAAGAAGAAGAAGAAGAAAAAGAAGAAGAAGAAGAAGAAGAAGAAGAAGAAAAAGAAGAAAATGAAGAAAAAGAAAAACAAAGATAACCATATCAATAACGATAATAATAACAATAGTAATAATAATGGTAACATTAATAATCCGCATTAACATAGTTTTGTTTTTAAGCGCTGTTCTATATATAATTACCCCGGTATTAGCCGAGCTACCTTGATGAGGCGCTCTGGCATTCGAGGAAATTTCTTCCTACTGGGTACCCATGTACATCACCTGGGTGGAGAGTGGCTAATGTAGATTAATGTCTTGCCAAAGGACAATAGTGTCACGGCTGGGCTTGAAACGCGAACCACACTCCGGTGACGTATCCACTTTAGACCATTACACTTCTAACATAATCAATACAGTCATACTTAGACTGTATGACTGCTTCTTCAGAATTAAGCAATACAAGAATAATTGGGCCGTTTATTTTTATTTTTTAAAGGGGAAACGGGAGAAGAGCAGGGGAAGAGTAATAGTATAACTCTGACGGTCTAATCATTACTATTGTTATCGGTGTAATCAGTTATTATCATCATTTATTCCGGATCAACAGAATAATCATAACCCTTTTGACGCCGCCCACCCCCCCCCCCCCTTAAAAAAAAAAAACCCCAAAACCCATCCAAAGCTACGCCTGCATGCTACCGAGCACAAACAAATGGACGTTTGCCAATATAAGGCCTAAGTAAAAGAAAGACATTTTTGTGGATTTCTTTTTCTTGGTCTCTTTATTAATGAAAGATGTTAAAATTGACATTTTCACAAACATTTACCATTATCAATGAACAGACGATAAACCTCCTCTAGTACATCTCCATCATCTGAAACAAATACATAATAATAAATAATATGTTATTATCATTATTCAGGAGTATCATATCCCACTACTTGTTAAAAGAAAGAAACCAGCACATCACCCGAATTTCACACTTTTCTTGACGAAAATGCAAATAAATTATTTGAAGCACTAATTGTATTCTTATTTTGTTTTCATTTTATTAAAGAATTCTATGCTCACACAAAGATTGCATACTAATTCTGTTTGGGGTATTTTGCAATGCTTTTGTGTCAAATCGCAGCTAATTGCGAATCCTTCTTGTCAAAGAACGGTATTAGAATACCTTGGTTGGTAATAGGCTTATTCCTGCTGAACATCGTATAGTTTATCATGATTTAACCAAGAAGTTACCAGGTATCATCATTGTTTGTAGTATTAAAACAAAGCATATCACATCTTATTCAATGATGCAACCACCTCTCCTCCTCTTCTCATCAATATGCTCTCTCATTTTTTCTGTCTCTCTCTCTCTCTCTCTCTTTCTCTTTCATTCTCTCTCTCTTTCTATCGCATTCTCTCTCCTTCTCTCTCCTTCTCTCTCCTTCTCTCTCCTTCTCTCCCTCTCTATCTCTTCCTTCAGTTTCCCTCTTAGTACTCTCTCTCTCTCTCTCTCTCTTCCTTTCTCCCTCTTACTCTCTCTCTCTCTCTCTTCTTTTCTCCCTCTTCCTCTCTCATTCTCACCTCCTCTCTCTCTCTCTCTTCCTTTCTCTCTTTCTCTCTCTCTCTCTCTCTCTCTCCCTCTCTCTCTCTCTCTCTTCCTTTCTCTCTTTCTCTCTCTCTCTCTCCCCATCTCTCTCTCTCTCTCTTATCCCCCACTCTCTTCCTCTATTACCTTCTTGGAATCCATTGTTTTCTGTATGTCCTAATTCAGCCGTCAATACCAGAGTCGCCATCGAGCCAAGAACTCCGAGAGCAATCAGTATCATCCACTTCATCTTTCAATTATTCTGTATGATTCGTAAAATATCGATAAACATTTTTTTTAAAGGCAGGTGTTTCTGCATTTATTGAAAAATCAAATACAAAATGTTCAAAAAATAATAATTCTTAATAGCCTACTTTAAATGATTTATATAAAAGGTGACAACTGAATTACAACAAAATAAGTGACAACTTGAAAGTATGGACGCAAAGAATCAAGTCAAATGCAAATGCCAACTATCATAAGCATATATCGATTTGCAATCAATAAAACTGTAACCTATATGTCTTTCTTCGTTTTATTATCAATTGGCAAAATTCGCTAAGTAAAGCGAATATTAACGTTATTGCATGAAATACAGTATTTCAAAAGGTTTTACCAAAAAAATAAACCTTCATAAAGTCGTATACGTTGCAATAAAATGAAAAAGAAACCAAAAATATACAAAAGAAATTTGAGAATATTTACACGAGATGCCAATGAATCACTTCGTATCAATTATGTATAGCTTAGTCTTAGTGATGATTTTTATCTTTCGTTTGTATATTTTGGGGTGATTAATTTTTTACAATAGTTCGCAACCGTGTTAAATGATATTCTATATTTGACCAGCCGAAACGGTAATATAGATCGGAGTGCGTCGGAAAAGTTCAGGCTACGTTTTCTGAATTGATACGATTACTATTTTGCACACTTTATATTTTCGCATTTGCATTTAATAAGCAATTTAACCAAATAAACAAGATCTTAAGAAAATGCATCATGCAGTATACCATTCAAAATCGAAATATGTTAGAGATGTATTTAGAAAATCGGGCAATAATTGTGATACCCGTCACTGAAAACTCGTTATCAAGGCATACATGATGAGAAATTAACGTTCTTTATCAATTTACCTTTTAACAGCAGTTCTTGAAAGTTGTTGAAATTTGGTAGATCTTTATCAAGTTATATTATCTAGATTATGTCCGGTTCGCTCTGCTAGTACCTTTCGAATGCAATGAGGGCAGTCTGTTATCGTCAGTATACAAGTGGAAAAGCATAATAATTGATCACCCCCTGAAATACCAGGAGAAATTTGTTCTTTTTCATGAAAACTTTCGTCTCCCAGTCTTTAGTAAATCAAGAGAAGGCAGGAAGGTCGATATCTACCCCATCCATCATTGTTGCTAATTTCTTTGAAGTGCTTTTCAAAGCTTTCTTCACGACAAATAATTTCTTTATGTTGATTCATTATAGAGTGATCTATTGACTTCGTGCAGGATATACGTTTTTGTTATTTGAAACTACCAGTTAGCATAGGCCCCTACTCCTTCGTTTAAAGATAGACATTTAAACGGATACTGCTGTCGAGGAAAATGATGAATAAGGGTATAAATTACAGCTCTCGGTGAGCCCTCGAATGTTGATATTATTAATCAACAATAGTCGCCATATATTCGTGGCAGCTGTTTTATAGGCCCTATTTAAAATCTTATCTTGAAAATGTTGATGTCATTGTAATATTTAGTGTCGAATTCTTTGCTTGTTCGCTTCGCTCGCTCCCAACATTTAGAGACGGACAAGAGACTGCAGCCGATGATAACGAAATTGTGCCCAATTTTACCTATGCCCATGCATAATTTGCCAATTATCAGTCATGACACTAGCCAAATATTACATGCATATACAAAAAGGAAAAAAGGAAACACAAGCGCCCCCCCCACCTTCGCCTTCTTATTCGTTTATTCTTCAAATCTCTTACAACACTATGATATTATGATTTATCGAAGAGTTCGTATTTGTAGGCAATTATTGTCCTGTCAAGCACGTTTAAAGTAGACAATGATTAAGATAGAAAGCTCAACATCTAGAGCAGGGGTCTCGTAATCCAGTGACCCGGGTTCGAAACCAAGTCGATGCGCTAGTGCCCTTTGGTAAGGCATTAATCCTCATTACCAGGTCCCTTGGAGAGGACTTAAAGCCGTCGGCCGTCTGATTGCTTACTTACAAGAATAAAATACACATGTGACCACAATCAGACATTTAAAATTGAATCTTAGTACACCCCCCCCCCCAACAGGCACCGCAGAACGTTTTTCAAATTCGGGGGGGGGGGAGTATTTACCTTCAGGTAGAGCGTAAATTGACGGGGGTTCAGGGCAGTGGCGGAAAATCTAGGGTGCCCGGACCCCTCTTCTGACCCCAAAGCATGTAAATTTAACCCTTTTTTTAATTAAAAAAGAAAAGAAAAAAAGACGGGCCCCCTCCCCCTTTCTTTTTTTTTTCTTTGAAAATCAAGATTTATCTAAGGTTGTTTAACCAAATTGTTGTTTATTAGTTTTTCACGGACATAATCTCAAAGTATGTTTTATATCACGTACTCTATTAGCATAATATTGTAGGCCTACGTGGGAATCGCTCATCAAATGAAGGAATACATTATCCTGTGCCCACCCCCCCCCCTTCCTCATTTTGGTCTCTATTGGTCCGCTAAAAGCTGGCTTATTGGCTTTATGATAGTTGTAAGAATCGCGGAAATTATCATTGATTCATCTTTCATAATGTGCGCGTCATTGGAGCTTTCATAATTATTCTGATTGAAAAAGTCATTATTCTGATTGAAAAAGTCAGATACCAGATTTAC
>JAVYIG010011088.1:0-63620 GCA_035222895.1 Strongylocentrotus droebachiensis
CTCTTCTTCCTCTTTTTTCTTTCCCTTTTTCTCCTTTTTCCCTTTCCCTTCTTTTCCTTTCTTCTCTTTTTTTTTTTTTTTTTTTTTTTTTGCGGGGGGGGGGGGGGCCAAGGCCCGCTCGGCCCCCCCCCCCTGGATCCGCGCCTGCCTTTACAACTCTTTTCATGTATGTTATTACCAAAGAAGAAAAAAAGCCAGTCGGTCACTCAATAGTGTCTGGCAGTGAAGTCTAGCAAGTAAACGGGTTTCCTTGCATAATTTGAATATGAGGACACTGCTAACGTTTAAATTTCACAGATAGGACATACAGGACATATTCATAATTCCTGCAAAGTTCTACAGAATTTGAGCTTGGCTGCAAAAGGGACATAGTACCTTTAAAGTAATAGAAACTGAAAATAAATATTTTCATTTTAAAAGAGTGTTTACCGGAAAAGGGGATACATCTGGAAATCGTCGATTTTTTGTTGTTTAATGAATTAATTGATCCTTTGAAGGGCCCTAAAAATCAAATCACATGAAGTTCTTTAAATTGAAATTAGTTGTGTTAACCATATCAAGTTCAGATCGGGTAGATTTGCCATTTTCAAGCAGTCCGAACTAGTCCGTAATTATTTGAAAACCAGTTTTTAACTAGTTCCTTAAATGGCATTCAAAATTCATATCTACTGTTACAGCTAGGTACAAAAACAATACAAATAGAGATAGAGTATTTGATTAGTTTATATTAGTTAATATCTATAGTTCTGAGTTCAGAGAGGTGTGCAAACAAGGTACTGAAAACAAGTAGTTCTTATCGACACCAAAAATAGGAGCGTCACAACGTGACGGACATGTGCGTTATATAAGAAGCCACCATGGGCGCTATAATCTATCCATATTTAATTTTGGTGAAAATCTATTAACTTGCAAAAAGCAGGCAAATCAAACAAAAGCGGAAATGGATTTTGTTTTTAGACCAAAATAAAGACTGTCTCCCTCGTCTTTCTTTCTATAGCGAGGCACCGTTCTGGTTTTATTGGTTCCCAGGCTCGAATCCAGGGGGGGGGGGGATGGGGTGGAAGTGGGGCCGACGCCCCCCCCCCCTAGCAAAACAAAAACTGGTAAAAAATAAGACGGAAACAAGCGGTGCCCGGGTGGCCGCCGCTAGGTGCCTGGGCGAAATTGACTCAGAACTCGCCGCCCGGCCGCCGAGAAGGCAGTTCTGAGTTCAGAGAGGTGTGCAAACAAGGTACTGAAAACAAGTAGTTCTTATCGACACCAAAAATAGGAGCGTCACAACGTGACGGACATGTGCGTTATATAAGAAGCCACCATGGGCGCTATAATCTATCCATATTTAATTTTGGTGAAAATCTATTAACTTGCAAAAAGCAGGCAAATCAAACGAAAGCGGAAATGGATTTTGTTTTTAGACCAAAATAAAGATTGTCTCCCTCGTCTTTCTTTCTATAGCGAGGCACCGTTCTGGTTTTTATTGGTTCCCAGGCTCGAATCCAGGGGGGGGGGGGGGGGGGGATGGGGTGGAAGTGGGGCCGACGCCCCCCCCCCCTAGCAAAACAAAAACTGGTAAAAAATAAGACGGAAACAAGCGGTCCCCAGTGGCCGCCGCTAGGTGCCTGGGCGAAATTGACTCAGAACTCGCCGCCCGGCCGCCGAGAAGGCTACTTTTAGGTGATGTGACCACAGCTTTATATAACGCATATCAAAATTTGTCTCTAGGCGCTGTAAAAAAAGAGTAAGGAGAAAAGGTGGATAGAGTAACATAAGAAGAGTGAGATATGCTCAACATACTTCCTCTCGTTAACGTTGGAAAGTATTTTTGAAAAGAAATGTTTAAAGACTGTCTCCCATGTCTTTGTTTCTATAGCGAGGCACCGTTCTCGAAGTCTGGTCTGTATTTGTTCCCAGGCTCGGACCCCCCCCCCCCAGCAAAAAAAAACTGGTAAAAAAATAAGACGCTAACGTTAAATTTACCTTGTTTTCAAACAAACAAGTAAAACGGTCCTCCCCCTAGCAACACAAAAATAATAATATTAAAATATATATTTTTTTTTTTTTTTTGGGGGGGGGGGGGGTATTGTCCTGCTGGTAATTGGCCGGACCGTGGTTGATTTTCCAGGGGATAATTGTCCTAGACCCCATAGCATTTCTCGTTCAAACGTCTTTTTTTTGTAGGAGTGGGTTGAGAGGATAAGCAACCTCCAAATGTTTTTGGGACTTAAAGGGGGGATGAGGAAACACTCCTTCTTTTCTCAATACCCACCCCCTCCCTTGAGCAACTACAATACAAATAAAATTAAAAAAAATATAAACAATTATTTGGGGCCATGGGGGGGGGCATTCTTTTGAAAGGTAAAATTAACGTTACTTTTTTTAAACCTGTTTTTGGCCAGGGGGCCTGGAATTATAGGCCTAGGCCTCAATAGTTTCTAGAGCAAACAATACAATATCATGTTGGTGGCGCACGTTTGTAAAATCATATAGGGGGCAAAATATGAAATTATGATAATTGTTTCGAAAGTAGAAAGGAAATAAAGTTTTAGAATTCTTAGCATTAGGGAAGTCTCTCCGAAAAAAGGCATCGTTAAGAAATTTCCTTTCAAGTTATTTCCTGTCAACTGCGGGGAATACGCCGTTCACTATGTTTACATACTGGCCTGGACGATCGCTAAGGTTGACCTACATTAAAGGGAAACCCCCGTCCATGAAGTTATTTCACAATAACAAAGAGGGAATTCCCTCTATGCTTCACAATATACCAAGGCAGTATCAGCTTTTCACAATAACAAAAAGGGAATTCCCTCTATGCTTCACAATATACCAAGGCAGTATCAGCTTTTCACAATAACAAAAAGGGAATTCCCTCTATGCTTCACAATATACCAAGGCAGTATCAGCTTTTCACATACCCCGGAAAAACAGCTTCAAATCTTAACAAATTACACACATATACTTTTTCTGAATTGAGGTACCCAAAAGCAGACAATTAAAATTGTAAAAATGTTATTTATACTTGTTCGATAACTGTCACAATAAAAACCGTTTTCTTATATCATTTGGTTCGATGTAATATAATATGTATATTCATAATGTCATGTAACTAAAGGTTTTTAACGATATGTTTAGTAAAATGTGTCACTTAAGATAACCCTTGTGTAATCATATGCTTTTGTAAATATGTTAAATTTACATCCCCTAATTTATATATAAACCTATGAACCGGGAACTACATAATACAAGCTTTGATTTTTAGTAGATCCCCTACTTTATTGATTGATTTATATGAATTTATTCTCTGTTATAACTATTATCATGTACATTATGTTTTCTATAATGTATGTTTAGTTATAATAATTACCATTATTCATTATGTTCAATTATGTTATCTTTGATAAAGTGAAATAAATAAACTTGAAAACTTGAAACCTGAAACTTGAAAGGAAAGATACAGGATAGAGGAAGAGGGAGACAGAGAGAGTGAGGGAGAGAGGAAGAGAGAGAGAGAGAGAGAGAGAGAGAGACAGAGAGAGGTGGAGCTTGAGCATGCTGAAAAGATGGGAAGAGAGATGAAGGATAATGATAGAGAGAGAAAGAGAGCGAAAGAAAGAATAATAGAGAGAGGTGAGAGAGGTAGAGAGAGGGGAGAGAGGAAGGGAGAGAATAGAAAGAGTGAAAGAGAGAGTGAAAGAGAGAGAGAGAGAGGGAGAGAGAGAGAGAGAGAGAGAGAGACAAAGAGAGCGAGAGATAACGTAATTTTTCACCCTAAACCTGTCGGCTGATATTTATTATTCTTGTGTGCTTTTCTATAAAAACAAGTATTGACTATTTAAAAGTGTTCCGTCGAAAGTATTATATACAGACACGAACACTTATAAGAGGAGAAAATAAGAAACGTTGACAAGTGTTGGCATTTGATATTGATAATAATGATAACAATAATAGTTCTGATTAGCTGTGCAAGGAACCCTCATCAGTATCATTGCGCGTAAGGAAAAACAGGGTTTTGATGGCAGTGAGCATTGATTTGGCCCTGTGGTAGGGTAAAGGATGTTATGAATATGATCATGGGTGTCGATCCCGGGGGGATATATCCCCCCCCCCAATATTTCTGGTGGATGGGATGGCCTGTACAATCATCCCCCCCAACAAAAAAACAAAAAAACAAAAAAACAAAAAAATTCGTAAGATGACAATCTGTTTACAAATTTTCATAATGCATACATATATAAATAGATAACGAAGTAAATGAGACGTCCGTATATGAGACAAGAATGAATTGAATTCTCGCTCATACGGCTTCATCAGGAATGTATGAATTTATTCAATTTATTCAATCAACAGCATCATAAAAATGCAGTGCGCCAAATACAAAGCCGCAGCGTTAAAAAGCAACGAGCTTAGTAAATGTTAAGCGCGAAGCGCAAAAGTTCAAAAAAAAAAGAAGAGAGTGAGAGAGAGAGATAATGAGAGACAGAGAGGATACAGGCGCGAAGCCAGGGGGTGGTGGGGCGGTCGCCCCCCCCCAAAAAAAAAGCGCCGACCCCAAAAATCAAAAAAGAGAGAGAAAGAAGAAAGGAAGAGGACGTAGGAAGAAAAAGGATTAAGAGTCGAGAACGGTACAACGAATCGTCTTCTTTCTCTAATAATTTAATGAAACGTCAAAGCTTCCACGCATCGCGCGAGAAGGAGGGGGGGGGGAAATTAATTCAGCAAGGATTAAGAGTCGAGAATGGTACAACGAATCGTCTTCTTTCTCTCATAATTTAATGAAACGTCAAAGCTTCCGCGCTTCGCGCGGGAAGGGGGGGGGGGGGGAACTGAATTCAGACAAGGATTAAGAGTCGAGAATGGTACAACGAATCGTCTTCTTTCATTAATAATTTAATGAAACGTCAGAGCTGCCGCGCTTCGCGCGGGAAGGGGGGGGGGGGGAAACTCCCCCTCCCTGCACCCACCCCCAGGAGGTGCTCACTACCGCCCCCCTAAATTCAAATCCTGCCTATATGCTGAAGAGGATAATAACCTGGGTAGCAAGCCCATGTGGGACCCACATAGGTCCCATATTCTCTAAAAATGTTATCTTTATTGGGGTGACTTGAAAAAGTTAATAACTTGGAAGGGAGGGGGTGCAACCTGCCACACATCTCTACCTCTTGGTTGCTTTGATCCCTTGCCGAAAATATGTTGGCACCTATCATCTCCCCCAACCGAGGATACAAAACGACACCCTTGAATATGATAGAAACGGTCGCAAAGACTTTCGCGTAATCAACATTAAGAAGGCACTTTCTGTGGTCTTGTCCATCACCGTTTGAATTATTAGAGCGTGACAGTGACGTATTAGACGAACGTTATCTCTATGGGTTCATACGATATGGCATTGAGGCTTTAATTTAATTTAATTTTTGTCGAAAGTTTGCATCGATGTTGTGTCTTCCATGTTTCGTTTTCAGACTTTGAGCCATTCAGCATAATCTCCTCATTGTTTGGTTCAATAACTCTTTGTTCTGAATAGCAAACACAACACGACTTGATGACAAGGAAAGGCAATACTTTCCGCACAGCGTGTGCTCATCTATGTTGCATTACACGACGCCCCGAAATTTAAAAGAACTGTAAACATTTTCTTTAGAGTGGGACTGCACTACCTGTAGCTACTTGCACCCTCTATACAGCCAACAATGCTTAAGCGGTGCCCGTTGATCCCATGGTCCCCTTTTCTAAAGTTAATTGGGAGCTGATGTGATGAGATAACCATCTGCCAGTGACCATGTAGTGAGGTCTAATCCCTCCAGACCAAATGAGTGCAGATAGGCTTTAAAATCTTCGAATTGGAACTCATGAAACATTTCAAAATTATCATTTCATTTCAACGACATAAATTGACAATTCTTATTGACTTTTTGAAAATATACATTCTCTGCTATACTTAATTTAAACTTTATTTCTACATTCCATCAAAACATACCATCAATAACATAAATAATATGAAAAAAGCATATTACGTATATATATATATATATAAACAATACATTACATTAAAAAGAAAATGTGGAAGGGAACCGCAAAGGCCATTGGCCTTTCGAGGCAGAACCCTAACATATATATACATTCAATTAAAGGTCTTATTTCAATCAAACATAGAGTACAATGATGCACATGCTGCATCTAAAAAGCTGAAATGTATAAGTTTACAACTATTGAGGATACATATTAATAGAAAAGAATATCCATTCACGAAACATATCTACCTAATCATACAATGAAACCATGACAGATAAAATACTGGTCGAAGATAAAATACTGGACAATGTAATACAAGCACATAATAATCGTTCACTACTTGGTGGTTTTTATAAGATTTATAGTCAGATCAGGGACATATCCCTGGTCAGATCGACAGTAATGAATTTGAAATCAAAAGATATTGGAGTAATACACAATAACAAACTTCGAAACTTGCATTCCTAGAAATTTAATATTTTGTAACAAACTAAGCTCTTGACATCCAAGAGTCTAGGTCGTTAAAAAAATATTGAATTTCTTGGAAAGCAAGTTTCGAAGTTTGTTATTTTGTATCAGTTCAATAACTTTCGATTTCAAAATCATACATTTTCGATCTGACTATAAATCATATGTTTAATTATTAAAACCTATAAATAGATAGATTCATAATTCATGTCAGGGAATTATTTTCCCAATAGTAATAACATCAGCATCGCACTGTACGTGTTGTTATAGAGCAGTGAAGCGCGCGCGTCTGACCCAGTACATGTACAAATGAAGATGTGCGGTACCGCATCCTTTATATAAATTGGAACAAACGGGAAGGAGAAGCTTGAGCATGAGGGACTCTCTCTACTTTTGACAGAGGCGGAACAAATTGTGTATCAATAGTTATCTCGCCATTGATGGTTGCACTTTGGATGTACTGGTAATTTCCAGCAGTGATCTGTTCTCATAGTCGAACATTTAACATGTAAGTATTTAGTATAGGTGGTTACTTTTATATAATATTTCTCTTTCTTCACCTTTCGGAGGGCATTATGATATTGCATGGATGTTTTTTTTTAACAGACCTGGGGGTGTTTCATGAAGCTGTTCGTAAAGTTACGCATGACTTAAGTGATCACTCATTTTCTTGTTCATGTTTGCCCCCGGAAATTTTAAAATCACGCCGGCCGATATTTCGCTCAACACCCCTCGAGCAAAAATAAGAGTATATTTCTGGTCACAATTTCTTTTCTTTTTTTCCCTTTTTTGTTGGGGGGGGGGGGGGGGCAGGGGGAGGGGGTGGCCAAGGCCCGCTTGCCACCCCCTCCCCCCCCCCCCTGGATCCGCGCCTGATAGCTGCAGCAATGTTTCGTCGAATTCATATAAATAATCAATATATTCAGGGGAAGACACTTTTTGGAAAAAAGGGGCACCTACGAAAGGAAACCTGAAAGCGACAATTTTACATTCGTATGTACCCCTACATTGTGATTACATTATTAGGGATGATTTCAATATTTGATTCTCTCTTTACACGATCCAAGATACTGTTTAAGCATCATACATTGCAGGCGGGTGTAATGGTCTGACTATTCTTTTCCAAGGGAGAGAAGGTTCAAAATATTAATTCGTTTATTTTCTTTCATTGCTTCTCAAACAGATTACGAAAGATCTCGTCTGCAATCAACGAGCAACGATGGCTCAGAGACCGATGCTGATTGTGACTGTCATCCTGTGTACGGCTTACATTGTATCTTCACAATGTCCGGGTATATGTGATTGCAGTAGCTACGATAGTCGTAAGGAGATTCGCTGCGACCTCAGCGACCTCACATCAATTCCCAGCAATCTTCCTTCAGACACACAGATTCTTCGACTTGAGTTTAACCGCATTGAAAATATTAGTTCAACTGACTTCTCACGGATGGTAAATCTGAAACAACTCACGCTTTACAATAACATGATATCGTTCATCGATACTAATGCTTTTGCATATCAACAAGACCTTGAGGTACTTAATCTGAAATATAACAGGATCCGATTCATTCACAGCCAAACATTCCGAAACACGCAAAAGCTAGTCGAGCTGAGCTTGGACAATAACTTGTTACAGTCCTTCGAAAATGACACCTTCAACGGTTTGGTGAAATTAAACGAGTTAGAAATAGATGGAAATCCGTTGCATTCCTTGCCTGAGGGAATCTTTAATGGCCTCACAAACCTGCGTCTCCTTGATATTTCAAATTTTGTTTTCGAAGCGATTCGTTCCAATCTCTTTGATGGAATGACTAGCCTGGTCACCCTCAAGATGAACAACGTTACTCAGAATGGGGACCTCCTCTTCGGTAGTGAAATCATTTTCGCTTCTGTTCCTATTCTAATCACGTTAGAGGTTAGTCAGAATTCTTTGCATTGTCTTCCTGGGTCTCTTGCAGTACTCAGAGCTTTAAAAGTCCTTAAACTATCCATGAATCCACTAACTTGTAATAATTTTACCGTACTTAAACACCTTCAGCGTCTCGAAGAACTACACATGGATGACTCTGGTATAATTAGGTTATCCTCAAACATGTTTGTAGGTAACACCAATCTCGTCTTCTTGTATATAGGGTACTCGAATTTGTCTACAGTAAAGGAAGGTGCGTTCATAGGACTCAGTCGACTCGAAGATCTGTACCTCTCTTCCAACAACATTACTACTTTGCCAGACCACGTATTTGATTCTCTTCCTAGTGGTGTCAACATTGATATCGCCGATAATCCTTGGGATTGCGACTGTGATCTACGTTGGTTGCATACTTGGTTGACGACGTCGTATACAGGCAACACACCTGGTGACCCTCAACCAGATTGTGTATCACCAAATCGCCTGATTGGTCAGCGAATCATTGACATTGTTGAAAGTGAGTACGCCTGTATGCCTCAGACTGAACTCAATGAAACAATGACGCACTCGGCCAATGAAGGTGAAAACTTCGTAATAGAATGCAGCATTACAGGAGATCCATCACCTGATCTCCATTGGCTAACACCTGATCACACCGAGCTGTTTCCCAATACCAATCAGATCCCTTTCATCGTTGACTCAGAAAGCACTCTGACTATCATACGAATCAGAAAGGAAGATGCTGGAACCTACAGTTGTACTGGTACAAATGCGGCAGGAACTTTGATCATCCGAAACATTGTGAATGTTTTGTTGGGAGGAAATGAGCCTATATTCAGGACTGATCCACATCTTCAATCTAGCACAACTATAACTTCTCAGCAGAGTGAACCACTAGAGGGTGGCAATAATTCAACGTTGGTGATCAGCATCGCTGTTGTTGCTTTCTTCATTATACTAGTCGTAGTGGTCGTAACTGTCGCAGTCATTCGCAGAAGGAACAGGAAGAAGAAATCAGCCAGCGATGATCGATATGCAGATACATTACAGCGTCAACCAACAACATCTGCGTTCGATCCTTCACCTCCATATTCCACTATACCATCATCACCGAACGATGACATATACCAGGAGATAAAACATGAGGATGACTTGTATGAGAAGCCTCGAGAGCCTGGTGACATGTCTCCAGCGTCAGTCAGATCCGACCATACCTACATGGCACAAGTACTCCGTCAAGACTCGTGTGTTTCAAATGAAAGCGTGGGCGTTCCAGCAGGTTACGAACGATCGATGATACGCGATGTCGGCAAACCAAAAAGTGACACCTCGTCAACTCGTGGTTCAGCTGGTGGTTCAGACCAGCCGGCTAACGGTGCGCAGCGAAATATCTATGTTGATACGAATGATGGGAATGGTAACAACCGACAGAATAATGTAGAGCATAACGAAATGCGAAATTGGGTACCAGATTTACATCCAGAAGCGAAAGCGATGTACGCAAACATAAGACGAACCTAGCATTAATATTCATCATGTTCAGGTTGATTGAGAATATTCGAACTCTATAATCATGCATGTATGTATTTACCTTGAACATATGCATATACACGGGTTAATTTGTTACTATACTACGTACCTGTTCAATTTAAGTACTATTAAAATTTAAAGAAATGTTGGTACAAATCTGTTTTAAGACGTTGGGCAGTGCATGGTGTAATGAGCAAAAAACTTTTGGGATCGCAGAAAGAAAAACGAACCGGAAAATCATGTCATTTCAGCAGCATTTCTAATCACTGGTATTGAATTAGAAATAAACCACGTTTGAATTGTATCGGGGGGGGGGGGGGGGGACAACTGCCCCCAAGCTGCCGCCCCCCCCCCCCCCCCCCAAAAAAAAAAAAAAAAATCAAAAATCAAAACAGTATGATGATTAGAATGTCATGCAGGACTTTTGCACCTATATGCATTTTTGGCAAATGTCTTTCATTTTCTCTATCCTGTCTTTCTTCTGTGGATGCCTTAGACCCACGAATGAACACCATGTCACCTCACACATTTTGTTTATATGTTTATACATGGAAAACAAAACACCAACAAAATTAACAACAATTATTTTAACATAACCACGTGAGGATTTAATCAAAGCAAAACAGAGACATAGTAGTGTTTCTTTTTAAACAGCAATTTCTGAAATAGCAAATGTACAGGTTGTGGGTCAAAATTTGTTTGGGGACATAATTTTAACCCATGATTTGAATATTCATTAGAGACAACAATTTCATTGTATTATATGCATGAACATCAAATGAGTTTTGTATTGACTTGTTTTTTACAAAAGGTATAATAAGGTTTGTGTATATTACAATGTAACTGTTTTACACTTCATATCCTAATGAAGGTTCTACGAGTCCTACCCCCTGGACAACCACCCTGGACAACCACCCCTAGGACAATTACCCTCTAGGCTAGGGCAACCACCCTCTAGGACGAATACCCCCGGAAAACTATCCCCTAAGGACAACTACCCACCGGACAACTACCCCCAGACAACTACCCCCTACGACAACCATCCTCTAGGACAACTACCCAACTAGGGGTAGTTGTCCTAATGGGATTTTTCTTCTTCCCTTCAGATTAAATTATATTCAGGGCACATTTCGTTAATATTGGAAAATATAATCAATCAGAGGAATACAATTTAGTTCCCCAAAATCAAAATTGTTGAGGTGTTAATTATTGGTGGAGAAGACAAATTCACTTGTTAGTTGTTAAAAATTAATATTAAAATGTATATATAGATAATAACATGTAATTTTGAATACGCACACTGGTCTTTGTATGATATCAGGCAGATCAGGATAACGTTTGTGAAGAAGTGTCGTCAGAATATAAATCAATTATTTCTAAGAGCTGTATATGAAGAGAATCTCTTTATGCACGATTTTTGGGTGTGATATTTACTCTTATTTATCTGAGATACCAATCGGAATTGTACAAAGATGTCATTGAATACTTATATTGCTGTTTATGGGGTGCTTTATCGTTCAGTATAATGTTTACGTCGTGGTAGTTGCACTCTTTATTTTGGTAGGTATCTACGATAAAAGGATTTTTAGTATCAAATAAATATGAAAACTGCCACGGGTCTTTGTACAATATCTGATCGATCAGGATAACGTTTGTGAAGAAGTGGCGTCAGATAACAAATCAAATCAAACTTATTTTTTGAGAGCTGTTTATAAACAGAATCACTATATGCAGGGATTTCGGGTGTGATATTTTATCACTTTTATGTGAGATATCCATCGAAAATGTACAAAAATGTCAATGAATGCTATGGTTAATGGAGTCTATTATATGCAAATCCAGTTTCAACGGAGATCTAAATTTATATATCTATTGCGAAAATGATAAGCTATACAATATAATATTATATTTTATATTAATAAAGTCTTGATTTTTAATTATGGTATTACCGAATTGAAAATTGTCTGTTCATGTTTTAATAGCATACATGGCATGCAACAAGATACAAGAAACCCCACGAATGAACCAGAGAGAGTGAAAATAGAGAGAGAGATAGAGAGAGAGGGGGGAAGGGAAGGGGGAAGAGGGAATGAGAAGAGAGGGGAGAATTGATACAAAGAGGTGATAGAGATTGCTAGAGAGGGAATTCCGTCCCACTATAATAAAAGGGGTTGATCTGCAATTTCTCGAGTAGCTTGAGTAATCCTAGATAATCAATTTATCTTCCGATGGGAGAATATGAATAAGGGCGAGGTTGAAATAGAGCAAGAGAGGGTGAAAAAGAGGGAGAGGGAGAGGGCCAGAGAGAAAGAGAGAGAGAGAGAGAGAGAGAGAGAGAGGGAGTGAGAGAGAGAGAGAGAAGGAGAGAGAGAGTGTGTGTGAGAGAGAGAGAGAGGGAGAGTAAAGGTGAGAGAGGGAGAGAGACAAATATATAGATATATATTTTTGTTGTAAAAATGCAAAGCTATATAGTATAAATGTTATTATTTAAGGCTTGGTTTAATTATTACCGCGTTGAAAGTTGTCTGTTCATGTTTTTAATAGCCTATGGCAACGAGGTACAAGGAGCCCCACGAAGAAACCTAAGACAGGGGAACATAAAGAGAAGGCGGGGGGAGGAGAGGGAATAGGAAGAGAGGAGGGGAATTGAGAAAAAAGGTGATAGAGATTGCTAAAGAGGAAACAATATGATCACGGGCCAGACTATAACTTGAGTATATGCTTTCTGGAGGCTTTCTCTATTTCAACCTCGCCCTTATTCATATTCTCCAATCGGAAGATAACTGATTATCTAGGAATACTCAAGCTACTCGAGATATTGCAGATCAACCCTTTTCATTATAGTGGGACGGAATTCCCTCTCTAGCGATCTCTATCACCTCTTTTTCTCTTCTCATTCCCTCCCCCTCTCTCTCTCTCTCCCTCTCTTTCTCTCTCCTCTTTCTCTTGATCTCTATCTCTGAATGTTGAATAGAACTATAAAAGTGCGTTACATGCCAATCACATGCTACATCCTAGTCACGTTAATATATCGTTCGTTGTATCGTGGTTGACGAGTAAAGGGTATTCCTTTTCCAAACGTCTCAACAAACAAATAGAATTATCTTTCTTATAGCAACATTGTTATCACAGACCCATACATAGACAACAGAATTCTAGAATCATCTTCCAAGTCAATTTGAATCGATTTTTTTTCCCCCTTAGTTATCTTTAATGTCGCAAACAGGTCATACATACATGTATTTAGTTAAAGCCTTATCATGTCCAACTTTTTAATTTCCGAGTAATATTGAACATTATAAAGGATATCAAACGTCCGATCGCTAAAGATAAAGAGAACAAATTAAATCTTCCCACATATTCTGTATTGTATACGGCACCACTATAATTATAATGATTTTTTAATTCTTTTCCTAGGAACTAACAAGTGAGTTTGTTTTCTCCACCAATACTAAAAAACTCAACAATTTTGCTTTTGAGGCAATAATTTTAATCCTCCGACTGATTGTAATTTCCAATATCAAGTACATGTGCCCTGAATTTATAATTTAATCCGCCACTTCTACTACTCAATTCAACTTCTTTGTTAATTATCTACTTTTTGATTCATTATTGTTGAAATGTATTTTGTACATCATAATAATTCACGTTTATTTTTGTTTTCGTATTGCTCAAAGTTACCCATGCCAATTATAATTTCCTTTGCTTTGATTTCGTTCGTCTAGTTTGCATTTGTTTGTTTGTTACTGCTTTGTTAACACGGTCTTTATGAAAAACAGCCGTTTAGGCTGAGAGAGTTACCGTGTTTTAATATATAAATGAAATGAAACAATACAAGCAAGCTTCAGGTGCTGCCTTACAAAATGCTCCCCAATTACCCACAATACTTCTAAAGCCCCTCCCCCTTCTCTCTTTCATGTATTCCATAACTCTTTTACCACTATAACCGCATTCCTTTATGTTGCACCATTCATTTCCTTCGAACCCCCAGCTTCCTTCTCTCCTCCCCATCTATTGTCCCTCTCCTTCCCCCCTCCCCCGAATATCTTTCTCTTGTCTCTCCGTCTCCTTCTCCCCATCTCTCGTCTCTCGCCCCTTCCCCCAATCTCACCCCCTCCCTCCAAATCTCTCTCTCTCTCTCTCTGTGTTCATCCCTCCAACCCTGCCTCGATCCATCTCACCATCTCTCATTGATCTTCTACCTGTCACCCAGACCTTCTAACCATGCTTAACCATTCCACCACCAGTAACAAAAGACACAAAATGCATTTATTCAATATTCCATATATATATTAATTTGAAAAGAAAAAAAATAGCCATTTGGAATATATAATGACATACACTATACATGACAACATATTGTACTGTATAATACCATGCCTTATATTATATGTGAACATTATCTAAATAATGTATTACACGATTGTTGTCTATAAAATGCTGTCAAAAACTGTCATACAGTACTTCTTAAATCATCAAGTTTGACAAGCATCTACATGTACATGTGTAGGATTGTCAATAATATTATATGTCATTACATGACAATGCCTTATGCCACAGAATTCAAAAACATTTTTTTGTTTTCAGATCCATTTTAAAACATATTCAATCAAATCTTGTCCACAGAGGTAAACTAAATATATATTTTTTTTAACAGGTCATGAAAAGCAGAATATTATCTTCAAAAGTTATAATAATGGGCAGCAATTCATGAAACTGTCATAAGTACAAGTTTGCCAACACTATTGAAAAACATGTATTAAAGTAAACATGCATTTGAATAGAATGGCAACAAATGACCAATGACTGTTTCATATAACGATTTTCCTGTACTTCACTCGAACTAGCAATATAACTGATATTAATGTTGGATGAAAAAGCGTGGAAATTAATCTTTTCTGACGACAATTCGTCCCTATCTTCACGAAGTGACGGTAGCAAGTGAAAATCGCATACAATTTGCGTACAGATTTTCCTCACTACCGTCACTTCGTGAAAATAGGAACATATTGACCTTTAAGCAATAAACATTGTAAGAGCATATTTGAATCTTTCTAAATTGATTTTCCCAATACCTGGATTTAAACAAAAATTGCTTGAAGAATCATGCCAGTCCGTGAATTGTGGTTATCTTTACATTTGGAAGACATATGGGCTAGGACATTCACAACCAATTTCTTTAAACAAGATTGTGTTATATCCATCCTATTTGGGATGTCCTTTATATTGCAAGTATATACATTTATTACCATACACATATTCATCATTTTGAAATACATGTCATAAGGTGATCTTCATGAATTTTAATGGTGAGCTAAGTTTCATTCAAAAGATATCACTGATTTCCTCAGCACAGATTTGATCCAGGTACATATGACTATGATTAGGCACAATTAGAATAGTTACTAAGCAAAGTGATTCATGTTGACCTCAGATCATAGGTGGCTCATATCATCGACAATATGACCAAGAACAGCTATAGCTTCAATCTCTACTTGACCATTCTGCAAAAAAAAGAGATATAAAATATATCTGAAGAACTCCTGCAAAAAGACAGCTGAATATTGTGTGTCATAGGTTGGTGCAAAATGGTCCACATCTTCATCATAACTTATAATGTTAAGACAGCTAAGTGAAAGGAAATTGGAAATTGATATGACAAGGCTTTTTTTGTTACACCACAACCAATAATATCTCTTGCACTGTCATCAACTGGTTAAAGCTCATTTTGTTTGGGTTGTAAACTTGTAATAAAGTTAAGTCTCATCATAGTCCTCTATCCCCGTGTCCACACACAACACTTTCCGTGATGAGGGGTAAATAGTTATACCGTTTCGGGATTGTTATACTGTTTCGGGATAGTTACCGGTATACGAAGTCGATGCAATTGTGTGTGTGGACGCTTACTAACGATACGTTGGATAACGAAACGTCATATAACGAAACGCGGGTTTGGGCATCGTTTCGAAATAGAACTCAGTCACGGAATGTTATGTGTGTGGACGTAACTAGTATAACTAGTCGAACTAGAACGGTATAACTGGGCGGGGCTTAACGTGATCGCGCGCGAAAGAAGACCTGACCTCTCATTTCCGCTTCCGTTTCATGACCACAGTAGCAAACTGCGCACCTATACAACGTTTTGCTGTAGAGTTTCGGGATTACTTTCTTGTGTGTGCCCACCCCAGAATTTATACAATAATTCTTTATACAACGTTTCTTGTGTGTGGACACCCTGGAATTTATACGATGATTCTTTATACGACGTTTCGTTATAGAGTTTCGGGACAAATTTGTTTGTGTGTGGACACGCTTCATATCTCACATAACTTCAACTACGTATGATGAAGAAAGAACATATCTTAGCAGACATATTTAAAAAGTAAACGTGTAGTCAATGATTTGCTTTTGCCCACTGTGTGGAATACACAGTGACTTTAATACATGTACTTACCAATGGGAGACGGGCAACTTGATAGGCAGCTCTGGCAGGAGGATTGTTGGGAAAAACTAGAAATGGAGAATATATAAAACACAATCATATCAATAGGCACAGCAAAAACATTCAGGTAGTCAAACTATGTCATTTACATCAATATATTGGAACACTAGTACTAGAAGTAGCAAGAAACTTTAACAAATTAAAATAGTTCACAATTGTTCTTTAATTATTTTGCAGTACAAAACCCAAGGGAATCTCAATCTCTTGGAAAATTTGTGAAAGTTTCATTTCAGAAATCTTTCGACCCCAAAATCAAAAGTAATAAACATGCAGATTTAGCCGGGAGGCCTTGATACATGTACATGCATGTAGAATCATTAGTGTCACATGAGAATTAAGAATTATGTTACCCTGACAAAGGTGAGTTTTTCCTTTGGTGTTTGGAATTCAGTTACACCATGAATAAAGCCTCTTTGAGCCGAGACCTAAAACCAGTAAGCTTAATTGTCGTTTTTCTGTGACAATTGGGTTATGTTAAAGAACCATATAACGGTATTCTAAAGACTATTAAAAGTAAGCATTAAATACATTGTATTGACACAAGTATACATGTAGGCAGTAGAAAAACATAGAGAATGAAAGGTTCAAACTTAAGACTGGAATTAATGACCCAGGATTATTAGAAAAGCCCTAGAATGATCAGGATGATTTGGAAGAATACATGTAGGTGGTATGATGACTGTGGTCTAGGGGATTGAAGTAACCACTCTCTGAATAACCAAGTTAAAGGATTTCAATCCTGGCCATAAGACTACTAAAAGCTTAAAGTTAACAACTAAATTATTCATACCCTTACCAAGTTTGGTCATTTTTTAAGTGTGTCAAAATTGACTTGGCCCGACTTATGTTTCTTGGTATGTGACATATTAAAGCTTAGATTTACACCTGTAAAAGTATTCAACAAAGGCGCTAATTCAACCAGTCCACCATTCATCCGTGAGTAACAAAAAAAAACAAAAAAAAACATCAAATCTAAAAAGGATAAGAATAATTCAGTTCTTAAAATATAAGAAAAACAATGAAAGTTGAAACATGATTAAACTTAATGCTAAATATATTACTCATTGCGGATATAGTATCGAAAATAATATCGCTAGTGATATTTGTTTGTCTCGCAATGTGGTCAATAAGGAATCTAAAACTTCACGACGTTTCGTGCGCATCTGCAACACTTCGTCTCGTGATAATAACTACTGTAAGCAAGGGTCTTTTATACTCTACGGGAGGACCGGCGGAGCGGTCCATAATTCGATCGATAATTGGAACAATAACGCACAATGCCTATTGGTCGACGCACACGGTGATCGACCAATCACCAGGCCGCTGGATTCGGCCACTGGTTTGGCTAATGCACCAGGCCTATTGGCGACGCATACGGTACTCAACCTATCAACGGGCCGCTGGCTCGGACCGTCTGCTGAATGGAATCGACCGTTGTTGGTTGGCAGGACTGCGAGTGTCATGGCGGTGTATCGTCCGCATCCAAAATTCAGGGATATCGATCCCGTTGTCTCTGTTGAAATTATTAGGATTGAGACAGATATTGATAGCTTCTTTTACCCTCCGTGTATACCAATGCCGTTCCTGGGAAAGGCACTGAACCCCGTCCCAGTCTGGTTGATGCTGGTTATCCCAAGCATGTTCGGCTACGGCTGAGTTGTCAGTTCAACGGAGTCTGACGTCCCTCCTATGCTCAATGATCCATAGAGTATAAAAGACCCTTGCTTACAGTAGTTATTATCACCAGACGAAGTGTTGCAGATGCGCACGAAACGTCGTGAACTTTTAGATTCCTTATTGACCACATTGCGAGACAAACGAATATCACTAGCGATATTATTTTTGATGATTAAACTTGTTTAAAAATATATATGTTGCAGAACATTCCGGTAAATATGGTGTCACTGTTAAGCTGTATTCAAACATTACATGTTACACTAAAAGCCTAAAAACAAACAGAATTAAGGGTGATACATATTTTGCACTTCATACAGTTTATCATATAGGCCCAAATTCACAAAGGAGGTTTACATTTAACCCATGGTTTAATCCTCGCTTGGTATTCACAAAGAGAGGTTTAAATTTAACCTTCTTTGTGAATTTGGGCCATTGTGTCTACTTCTAATCAAGAGCAAAGTCACATAAGAACTTTGAATAAAAACATTTGACAGTTTACTTACATTTAGAATAAACAGTATTCATCTTCTGGAAGTCCTCCAAATCCGCCATGAGTACAGTCGTCTTCACAACTACAAGTCAAAACAATAAATACACAAATTAAAAGAGAAGGTTCAGTTTGTTGTTAAAAATGTATTTTTTCTTTAAAAACTCTCCACAATTGCCAAGTCAATTACATTTATTTTTTGATGTACCCGGTTCAAAATTCTGCACGATGATGCTCCACATTACTTGCAACAGATTTTTGTTTTAAGCTATGGTCACAAATCAGAGCAGCGACCGACCGATCAGTAGCCTGCTCGGTCGCTGTTGGAATTAGGCATCGCCCAGCGATTAGGTCGGTGCCCGGGCGGCGACCTACCAGGCACCGAGCGTATTTTGGGCGGCGAGTGAAAAGTGAGCAGGCGCCGCCCAAATTTTAACTCCGCGCTAAAACTTCAGCGGCGACCGAGCGATGCCCTTAAATCGAGCGTTGCCTGGGCGGCCGCCGCTCGGTGGCCGGGCAGCCGCCGGGCAGAATTGGTTAAAAACTCTCCGCTCGGCCGCCGAGCAGCCTACTTTTGGGTAATGTGACCATAGCATAACTTGCAGCAGATTTGTTTGTTAAACGATTAGAATACTGTTTTAAAAAACCGGCCCACTTGTACCGATACCTGGTCAGTTCATGCAATGGGACACACCATCAGCTGTAGCTACATC
The DNA here is from genome assembly GCA_035222895.1 of Strongylocentrotus droebachiensis. Lineage (NCBI taxonomy): Eukaryota > Metazoa > Echinodermata > Echinoidea > Camarodonta > Strongylocentrotidae > Strongylocentrotus > Strongylocentrotus droebachiensis. The sequence goes on from JAVYIG010011088.1 coordinate 19,293, forward strand.
TCTTCTTAAAATATAAATGATTCAAAGATTCAAGACTCAAATGATTTTATTTCTCATGCATAACATAATACAATGAATCAAGACAAATAAAATAGTAATGGCACTAGAAAATATGAACTGAATAAAAGCCAAGCTTGTTGAAGTATTAGTTCCAATAGGCTGTTCTACAATATGTCTTGAACAAATATATACATAGAAAATCATTAAGTTTTAGAGGAGGAGCTATGGCTCAGTGGTAGAGCAGTGGTCTCGTAATCCGGCGACCCGGGTTTGGAACAAAGTCGATGCGCTAGTGCCCTTTGATAAGCCATTAATATACAAATAATACCCATCAGTGAGGGCATTAGTAAAAATTACCGACACAAGGTACCTTTGGAACAGTCTAACACGCCCGAGGCGATAGCCGAGGGCGTTTGGACTGTTTTAAAGGTACCAAGTGTGCGTAATTTTACTAATGCCCGAACAAAATGATGTGTATTATAACAAGATTTTGATAATGACCGGTCATTTCCATTGGATAATGACCAGTCACTACCAAAATTACGCGTTAATCAAAATAAATGCCTGGTAACGTGTACGCTTTCAACCAATCATTTGATTAGGATCCACGTCATCATCTTATAATCCTCATTACCAGATCTAACAAGCATTTATACTTTCTTAGCAGTCAGGTAATCACCACTATTGTAATTATGGAACTTACCCAGTAAATATCTTTGTATGAGGCCACAGCTTACGCTTTTTGTTGTTGTTGTTGTTGTTTTTTTTTTTTTTTTTTTGGGGGGGGGGGGGGATGGGGGGTCAGTTATGTTACGAAAGAGCATAACAAATGAAAACAATTACATTACCATTATTGTAGGTGAGTCCTTGGCTCTTGAGAACCTCTCCCATATTTTTCAGAGCCTGGAGACATACAGAAATAAAAACATAACAAATTTAGGTTACAAGTAAAAATACAAAATATTGTTTACTTATTTTACTTCCTGATTATCACCAAGAATTATCCTATATCATGAAGTGAGATGAGACTTCATTTTGGTAGAGAGAGTGCGTTGCTGAATTTTCAGGCAACATTAGCACTCCATCTGCTAGTACGACACACTGAAATCCTACACTGCCGCTGTTTGGGGGCATAGTTAATTAGTTATACACACTTAAAGCGAAGGTTGAGCTCCAGGGAAAGGTGAAAAATTGATTGATTTGTTTTATTGTCCACATTAAGTGGAAATTCTTTTTTTCACATGGTAAAAACTATATACAGTACATAAAGCATAGGTCAATTGAACACATTTTAAATTACACATTGCTCATTAATCAGTGAGTGGGTCATATCCATAATTTAAGCTTAACCTTTATAAACTCAACACTAACATTTTTAGAACAATAAATCATACTTTTACATGTTAACTATATGATCATATATGGTCTCATTGACAACTGTATATTTAATTTAAATATTAATGCATGTGAGCATTGTGAGCATTTCCGTTGTTATTATGCAAGTACATGGAAGAACATCAGAGAAAGAATGTTCCCTGAAAAGCATGGCTCATCAAATTCTTCAATATTCTAAATATGACCAGTAACAGTTTAAAAATAAGGCCTGATTTTGATGCCGCATGTTTATGTACAGTTTCTGTGTACAGTGCCTGTTACTTTACCAAGACTGTGCCAAATTTCTTATCATTTTGATAACTCCAAAGTCCAGAACCTTGCAGTGCACACCAATACTTATGCTACATGATCAACTTTTTGTGATCGATTCCTCTATTGCATCCACACAAAAACATATTACTATCTACCTAACCTTGGATGCTAGTGTGAAGAAATTAGCTTTTTAGGGGGAAAATCGGAAATGTATATTATCAATAACAAGAACAAAAATTAGTGGATAGTGAGGCAATGACTCATGAGTGAGTTGCCAATTTGTCAAGAATTAAACACTTTCTTGGTTAATAGTTATCCGATTTTGCTCAAACTCTTTTGATTGGTTTGTCTGATTTTTCTGCTTTCAAAGAAAGTAATTATTTTTGAATTGTAATTGTTTGACAATAGTTGACTATGGCAACCTACCGTTTGTCCTATACCAAAACAAAACTGGTAAAGAGTTTACCTGTTCAGTCTCTGCTACAATGCCTCCTTCAATCATGTTCTTGGTGCCTGGTATTAGACCAATCTGACCAGATAAATACATTGTATTCCCTGCTATCACCGCCTGGCTGCATTCAAAACAAAAAAGAACAAAAGTCCTCAATACAAAGAAACTTGAATCATAACAAAACGTGTTTAACCATTTCTGTACCTATGAACTTGATTGTGAAGCAAGTTGTACATGTCCATGTAGGAGACAGTTTCACAAAACTTTTCATCATTGACAAATGACAGTTTTTGTTATAAGCTACTGAAATCCTTCCTTCTGATTGGTTATCAGCAGATTTGTCACTGATTTTTGTCATTTGTCATTGAAAAAAGGCTTTGTGAAACACCCCCCTGAACTTCAACCCGAGATCCAACAATACACCTAACCCTTATCCTTATTAAACGATCATCCTCCCCCAGACCCCCATCCTTCCTTCCTTCCAAATCTGTACATGAAATAAAGCAATACCTGATCGGAATTTTCATGTTTTCGCTGAATGAGCTCATAGTAAATGCCTCCCTCTTGTGTTAACTTCAGATCAGGGAAAAGTTTAAATGATCAGTTCTGACTCTGAGTCTCTGACCATGCGGACTACAGCCTTTTCCAAAACAGAAGTTCTTTGTCAAACTTCTGCCTTTAAAGTTGCTGGGACTTTGTCCTACAATTGCAGATTCCTAAGAAATGTAGATTGTAGGTGATAAAGACATCAACCAGATAATTACAGATTTCTGCAAAGCAGATAGAAAAAAGTTATTGAATCAAATTGTTAGTATTCTTGTGTTTTAATATTAACAGAGGAGGACATGAGTTGTAAGTCTATGACTAGTTGACTACCTTTTAGTTAGGTTTGCCCTTGCAAGTCTTTATTCCCAAATCCCAATGATAGTTGACCATGCAGGTTCTCAAATCCTTCACCCCCTGACGATCAGGGATATTCATGAGAATTTTTTTCCTTGGAATTCTTTCTTTCGAGCCCAGACTATAATATTTGAGTGCCTTGGCCCATAATTAATTAGAAATGTGCTAAAAGGCCGTTGTCTTTTCCCTTAATATGAACATCTCATTTCTCACCTATGAGTAAGCAGAGGAGCACATAATTTGAATTTTGATTGCTTGTGTACTGTAATAAATAAAAAGTCTACCAAGTTAGACTTGCAGCCTTTTCACACACAGCTAAAATTCATCGTTTCCAGAGATGATTAGAATCAACATGTTTAACTCAACAGTTTTAAACATGTTTATAGACAAAATTTCCCAGTATGAACATCGTTTATACGATGTTGGGATAGATACGAAGTCGCGATCCATACGCCCCTAAAAGCAGGCTGCAGATACGAAGTTTGTATCTAGTGAGCTTGACATTTTGTGCGTGAAAGGTTATTCGTGTTTTAAAGGTGTTTCAGACATGTTTAAACTGGATGGAGCGTGCGCTTTGATTGATGTGACATGACCATGGCACTACTGCACATTTTAGGAGCAGTAGTTAATCACGAAACGATTAACGATCGCACCGAAATTTCTGTGTGTGAAAGGCTTGATTAGTTTAAACACGTTTCAAACACGTTTATACTAATCATGTTTATAGAATTTTAGCTGTGTGTGAAAAGGCTGTAGATCTACATAGGTACCCCCATGTAGGTCTACTACAGGGTCTATCTCATACAGATCAAGATTAAGATCTACTCCTAAACTAATGCCATGCCCATTGCAATACAGTCAAGGTGAAAATAGATCTACATATATGTACAACTACATAGACCCTAGTTTTATGTCCTCTAGGCTAAAACCAATAAGTGATAAGAAAACACAATTCTCATCTAAGGCTCAGCAAATAGCCAGCAAATGCCTATAGATAGTTACAGCCTTTGCACACACGGCTAAAATTCATTGTATCTAGAGCTGATTAGTTTAAACAATTAAACATGTAAATTCTTATTCTTGTGAATATTGTCTGCTGCAGTACCATACAGTGCCACCGCAAGCACATGCCTCTGTGTGTAACGGTTAGGTTTACAAAATTTTGTGTCGAGCGAATGCACGATTGCACAAGTCTGTGAAGGTCAAAATTGAACTCTGTGTTGAAATTCTTGCAGCCGTATTTTAAACTGTTACTGGGCATGAGGAAGATGATGCTATCCATTGACAGTAACAGTTTAAAATACTGCTGCAAGAATTTCAACATGCCGCATAGGGTTAACCCTATGACCAAAAAAATGCTGAAAAAAGACATTCAAACGCATTATACAGTCAAGCTGGTAAGTTAAGTAGAATCTAGTAGAAATTATACGACTCACTCCTATATCCTTATCAAATCATTGGTCATGCGCGGTCACATGTGATTCATTTACTGAGATTAGGCTATCCCACGTTTTTTCATGAAGAAGCGTGCAATAGTTTCCAGTATGGTACTACCAGACCTTTTTTTTAGTGCATGCGCAGACTTGCGCGTACAGTTTAGAGTGCAAAATTTTGCATACCGTACCGAGGGTGGGGTGCGGGCGCGCGCATGTGTTCAGTCAGCGACCGTAAACCAAGATGACAGTCGCTTACTTAACACACGCGAGAGCCCGCACCCGATCCGTTGGGACAGTATGTAATTGTATTGTGCTGCATTTTGCTGTGAATCCCGTGAGAAAGTGCATAGATCTATAATAAGTCAGCAAAAGATAAGAAAATTGACACGAACAGGTAACAAACTTATCGACTTTTAAATCATGAACTTTATTTGGACATTTACTTCATTTTGGGTATGTTTTTAGTATCTGCACGCCGGAGTTACAGGCCAAATTTTGGATAGACTTCTGAACTAGCATCCATGTTATTAGTGCATCGAATATGAATCAGCTAAAATGACATTTTAGTCCAAAGTTTGTGGGACTCGTTTTGGTTGGACGTTCGTCCCACCAACTTTTGACAGGAGACCCTAATAATATTTATAGACCATAGACCTATGTCCGGCTTCTGTCAAGAGAGGAGTCGAACATACCCAAATCAGAGGCTAACGAATAAAAGAGTTAGACATTTTTCGGTCTAAGCAGAAAGCTTCAGTCTCTGAAATTGACTGTTGTTCCGCTGAGATTTCTGTGACTTCTGTCTAGGCCTAGACTCTAAGGCCCGAATTCACAAAGCAAGGTTTGAGCTCAGACCGGGTTTGAGCTCAAACCTCCTTTTGTTTCGCCAAACCTCCTTTTGTTATTTACAAACCAGGTTTGTAAATAACAAAAGAAGGTTTGGCGAAACAAAAGGAGGTTTGACCTCAAACCTTGGTCTGAGCTCAAACCTTGCTTTGTGAATTCGGGCCTAAGAGTCTACTGTCTAGATGATAAGCTCAGCTACAATGTACATAATTATGATATATGTTGTAAGCTTAGCTTAGCTTAGGTTAGACAGAAATAACCGTCTGGTATGGTTCATTTCTTTAATAAAACTGACATTTGTGAAACATCAGAGGAGCCAGATGCAATCTCAGCTCAGCGGAACAACCGTCGATATCAGAGACTGAAGCTTTCGATCTAAGCTTAGCTCAGCTCAGCACATGATGTAGCGCTCGCGCTCCAAGCCGAGGTGGCCGGTGGTAGGGCCGCGCTTGACGGTAGACAGAAACTGTTGTGCAAAAATCTTGCCTTGTTCACATGGTACATAAACTTTATTATTCAACAATTAAAAAAAACCTAGTAAAGCTTAAATGTACATATATATATATACAGTCATTTAGGAGCAAAAAGCGAAAGCTGAAAATCAACTTACCTATATGGGCCAATAGCAGCAGGTGCAGTTGTAATTTTAACAATTTTTCGTACGATTCCAGCCATCTTGAAAGTTGAAGTCCGCTCTACGAAAGGGGCGGGGTTGGAATTAGCCTCTCAGCGCATGCGCATTTTGGTGAATGCATTTTGCGATGCATCGAATTTTTCTTCTTCCTCTTTTCGTATGATATACATTAGAGGTGGATCTAGCTTTTTGCCAAGGGGGGGGGGGGGGGGGGGGGGGGGGGGGGGGGGGGGTTACCCAGGGGCGGATCCAGGATTTTCAAAAAATCGCGCCGTTTTAATGTTTGACTTTGTTTTCTTCTTCGTTTTCTCCTTTATTTTCTTCTTTTCCCCCCGGGGTAAGCGGACACTTTTTTTTTTTTTTTGTGGAGGTCTAAAAAAAATCGCAACGACTCAGCCGGCCGAAAAGTCGCTCAGTGGGGGGGGGGGGGGGGGGGGGGGGAACATCACATATTACTGGCATTCTAAGCGTGAACACATACACCAAATGATACCAATGATTCGGGATAAAAATAATACTCTTTAATAAGATGTAAAATAATTTACTGTTCATAGATGATTTTAAAAAATAATTCGCAATTTTTTAGTTTTAACTCACACAATATAGGATATACCTTTGATCCGTCTCGTTTTGATCGTCGATCCTTTCCTATTCTCTCTTCTCGTGCCTGTATCCCACCATAATATATCCTTCCTCTCTCTCTCTCTCTCTCTCTCTCTCTCTCCCTCTTTCTCTCTTTCTCTCTTTCTCTCTCTCTCTCTCTCTCTCCCCCTCTCTCTTTCTCTCTTTCTCTCTCTCTCTCTCTCTGTCACTCTTCTTTTCTCTTTCTTCCTTCTCTCTTTCTGGGGTCGTATTGAGGGGTATGGGATTTTTTGTTAATAGCCTAAGTAGTTATGATTTTTTTTCTTCAGAGGGAAACTGGGAGGGAGGGTATATCGATTAAATAAATGTCCTTCAATCTCTTTATACTAAAATAAACGACAATAAAACAAAGGGAACAAATTAAACAGTGGTTCATTGTGTTCTTGGAACAATTTATTAAACTCAAAATCTTATCATTTTGATATACCACAAATAAAATATATTATATAAAATACATACCAGGAAAATAATCAATGGTGTGCAATAGTCTTGTAAATGAGAATAATATATCGAAACTAGATGAAAACTTCAATCTAAACTGGCAATTTATTAAAACCGGCAATCAAAGCTGGAAAATGGTGATACTATTTTCAACTTATCAAACGGACTTGGGATGAATTTAAAGTGTAATATAGAAGGAAATCCTGATTGGTCAGAAGAGGAGAAGAGCAGGGGTTGTTTAATCGCAAGGGTGTATATAGGGGTGTATCTAGGGGTGTATCTAGGGGTGCATCTAGGGATGTATCTAAGGGTGCATCTAGGGGTGTATCTAAGGGTGCATCTAGGGGTGTATCTAAGGGTGTATCCAGGGGTGTATCCAGGGGTGTAACTAGGGGTGTATCAAGGGGTGTATCTCAGGGTGTATCTCAGGGTGTATCTAAGGGTGTATCTAGGGGTGTATCTAGGGGTGTATTCTAGGGGTGTATAAGGGGCACGAGCCCTTCCAAAAATGTAATTACCTAACTAAATCAAGAGCAAAATCCCACGAATATAATATATTTTTCATTTGCGCCCTGAAGATGTTTTTACTCGGACGAAGGTAACTGTAGGCCCTACCTTTTACCAGACATTGTACATAGGCCTACATCTACTATGTACCTGGACAGTACGAAATACACCTGGTGGTGGTTTGTAGGCCTACTGCAACTAAAGAAGAAGACAGTTGAATGAATTAATACATTTTCAGTAGGGCTTCATAATTTGAACGAAATTAACGATCAGTTTCTGAGCTTCTTTAAACAATCTGTACTATGGGAATAAAAATGCAAAATATAGGGTGAAAATGAAAAAAAAAAGGATACCGCTTGAAGGCTTTGCTCCCCTGCTTCAGTGTATAATATTCAATATTGTTGGTTTCCTGCACAACTAGGGTTTACTACATTATTTTTATCACGTGGTGAAAAAATCGTAGTTTGCCCAAGTGCCATATATAGATGGTGCCCCGGGTGCCACAATAGAAACCAAGAAGCACAATAGTGTAATGTAGATAACTACAATCTTTGTTGTATCTTTCATTTATTTTGTGGGGAATGCCTTACCATCAGGGGCGGCGATCCCGGGGGTGTGTACACCCCCCCTCATTTGTTGTTAAGGGGGATCGTAAAATTTCCCCACGGAAAATTTGAAAAAGTGCATCAAAAACATGTACAGCAAAATAATAAAGACTGCAACACACTTTTAGGCTATAGAGGGCCAAAGAGTGCAGCGTTAGAAGCAATAAAAAATGAAAATATCTTCTCGCTCGGACGCTACTACGTACGGAAGCGTTAAAGTGCCATTCTACTTGACGACATGACGAGATATTTCATCTTGTCAAGTCGACTTAATATCCATATCATGTCGACATGTAAAGATATTTAACCTACCATGTCGACTTATCAACTTTTATTAGTCGACATGGCGACATAAATTATCTTGCCAAGTCGACTTCACAAAAAGTTCATGTCGTCATGGCGACATAAGTTATCTTACCAAGTCGACTTCTAAAAAAATACATGTCGTCATGGCGACATATATTATCTTACCAAGTCGACTACCCAAAAAGTAATGTCGACATGGCGAAATAAATTATCTTGCCAAGTCGACTTCACAAAAAAGTTCATCTCGTAATAGCGACATAAATTATCTCACCAAGTCGACTTCAAAAAAAGTATATGTCGTCATGGCGAGATATGTAGTGTGACGACTGTTTCATGCAGCGCGCGTATATGGCAAGCCCTTTGTGTAAAAACCAGAAAAACTGTTTTATCAATGATAAACTCAGTTTATCAACAGATAAACAGAGTTTATCAGTTGATACACTGGCAAGATAATTGATGTCGCCATGTCGACTAATAAAAGTTGATAAGTCGACATGGTAGGTTAAATATCTTTACATGTCGACATGATATGGATATTAAGTCGACTTGACAAGATGAAATATCTCGTCATGTCGTCAAGTAGAATGGCACTTTAACGCCTCCGTACTATTTCTCTAGTTAAAAATGTTTTGTATATTTTATCTCTGTCCCCTGGTAACACGACTAAATTGCAATTCGTATCTATGTATTCATATCTGTTTTGATGATGTTTTGAGAGAGTCCAAACATAGCCCTGAACTATATATCAAAGTTTTGTGTGAAAGTCCACAAAAAGTTCATGTCGTCATGAGTTTTTCTGATAAACTGTGTTTATCTGTTGATAAACTCTGTTTATCTGATAAACTCTGTTTATCTGTTGATAAACTGAGTTTATCATTGATAAAACAGTTTTTCTGAGAAAAACAGAGTTTTTCTGGTTTTTACACAAAGGGCTTGTCATAAATCGCTGCACACCTTTCCAGTTTATTGACAGGATTCATGATTATATATTCTTTTATTTTTATTAAAAGAAATGTTAATGTTTTGCAAAATGTCCGGGAAAAATGTATTGTGCACGGAATATATATGAAAAGCAATCAATCAATCAATAAATTGCTACACAAGTTTGGGCCTCTCCAACAATAGGGACTTTTAGATTTGCGTGGACTAATACGTGTGACGTCCATTCACGGCAGTGCATTAACAGGACGTCGATCGTAGCATAGACCTATTGTCTTCGTGCGAATCTAAAAGTCCATATTAGGGACTTTTAGATTCACGCGAAGACAGTGGGCATTGCTACGACCGACGTCCTTTTAATGCACTGCCTTGAATGGACGTCACACGTATCAGTCCACGCAAATCTAAAAATCCCTAATATTAATTCCCGAGGGTTTCGACATTTTAAAAATAGAATTATTAGAAAACAATATTTAACGAGGGCATACCTTGGAAGGGGGCTGTAAAGACACCTGCTCCACTGTCCAATCCGTCGTCTATGTTGACGTCTGGGGGTGCGAACATGTCGATCATCGAATCAGCAAGTTGCTGCTCTATTAGGTAGACCAAGCCATAAACCGAAAAAGCACACTGACGAGCGCGTGGAAACGATACGATCGGCTTGTCTGCATGAGAGATTAAAGAAGATGTCACTAATAGTCCTATGAACACGACGGACAAAGAAAGAGGACAAAATATATAGTTCCTCATTCTACCCTCAACAATTGCTGTGGTAGACAAAGGAACATCCCTTCACTGCTATTATGTAAAAATGTGTAAAACAGGTGAATATGCATATTACACCTGACCTGATTTATAAATGCATTTTTATGATTTTTAAAATGTGTTTCATTTATATGCTTATAATACCGATTGGTCATTAACTCTTGAACATCACAATTTCCCTTTATGTTGGTATAACGAAACGTTTACTTTTCTGTCTCATTATTTTTAAAACCAAAATTGCGTTTTAATTCACATATAATTATGAATCTTGGAATAATGAATTTTAGATAATTTGTATTTCATACTGCATCATAATGATACATCAACCAATTTTCAGGCAAATATTCGAATGTTATCTTACTTCTATTTTGTATAATGAGTAACGTTTTGTTTCGAAAGCTTTATACTGGTATAAAAGTCTGATTTTAATTTGCAAAGATAATGTACTTTTAATGATGTACATTATTTCAAATTGATTAATTTCTTTTTTAAATCGGGAATCCTTTTTAAAGACCATTTTATCGCTGTAATCATTGTGCAATTATTACCTGGACTATACTACTTTGTTTTTCTAATAAACCACATTGAATATGATTGATTTGAATTGATTTGTAGAAGTGGTAACCATAGCAATGCAATCAAAACTACACCTTGTGTGCAATGGGTATACTACTATAACCTAATGGTAAGAAATGTGTATAATTGTTGTATCCATTAAGAAACACTCCGAATTAAGAAATCCCCGAATGGAATAATCGTCTTCTATGACTGCGGATTCGGTGAAACATGACAGTATTCGGAAAAATCTGAACTGCCATAAACTACGGAGCATGCATTATTTGTATAACGGTAGGCCTACAACGTTGTACAGGCCCAACAATTAGTTTTGCCCATCTTCGTGAAATTATTTTTTACCAAATGCACATTTTCTTTTTTACGATTAAGAATTATGTCAAGTCAATTCGACCAATCAATGTCAAGCCGGCAAACACCTAACAAGTGCAGTTCTGTCATAATATTAACATTTTACTCGTTTTGCTTAAAATGGTTCAATGGACACAAAAATGAAAGTAATTTAAACTTACGATAGAGGAGAAACACCGAGAAAATAAAAGGTCGATTTTCATCTCCAACGACATCAGCATTGTTTATGTTAGCCACATACACAATATTGCCCCTCTTCAACTCGGCCAGCGCATGAGCGGTAAAAGTCGCCCCTTCTCCGCTGTTCAGTGTAAAAGCGATTATCCCCCGGCCTTCGACTACCAGCAGAAGTGGTTGAAAAGCGGTCCCCAATCCAGGTCGATGAATAATGAATAAATAAGTACCGTCATCATTGATCTCGATTCCACCCATCTGTTTAATATAGCTGGCCGCTGAACCTCGCTCAACCACGGGATCGGTTGAAAAGATCAATCCTGAGACTAGTTAACATTCGTCCAAAGTATAGTTTTCGTGAGTAAAGGATAAAACATCAATAAATTAATAATCGAAACATTGTTTAATCGCACCCAAATAAAACTCAGGATCCTCATAATTATTTTCAAAGTCGTTACGTGAGGAAAAAAAAATGGCATCAGATTTTTAAAAACGCCTTTGTCCCATTTATACTCGGTCTAAAACCAAAAGCGGGTATGTATTTGCCGACGAGCCGATACTTTAATAATGCTATTCGTTGTCATATTTTGGCTGGAAAAACAGCCTTGAAAAGACAGTTTTCTTAATGTAGGCCTACCTCTATTGATAAACATTCACCTAGCTTCGAGCTATTACATTCACGTGCTACAGTCACAATGCCTGCATGGATAATATATACAATGTATGTTGCTACGTCGGAATAACATTATGGTTTTCAACACCTAACAATACATAATGCATGCAATTAATATTCTAACTATTATTCTTACAGTTGAACACTAATTCGTGTATAAAATTAAGAGAAACTGTGTTAGGCATTAACAATACTTAAGGCTCTGATTTTGTCAAGAACTACACGAAATTTATCAAATCAAAATTTTAAAGCATCTTTTGGAGTAGGCCTTATATCATAAAGCTTAATCATACTCAATACGACATCTCAGTGCGATATAAATGTTAACTTCTTAAGTATTACCGACCCCCTTTCTCCCTTTTTTTGTCTAGAAACACTTTCATTACGCATCAGACATTCAGTAGATATAAGAGGAATAGTAATAGGTACGAGTGAATTAAAGCTGTCTATGTATAAAGACGATTTTTGCTCTTATTTTCACGTGTAAAATCGCTTAACTCATTATTTGATATTATCCAACAATTTGAGAAATGTTCCAGTTTAACTATAAGCCTAAGTAAGACAGAAATACTGAAAATTGAATATGTACCAGACGCTGGTTTCCGACACAGCCTGAGTTTTGTTAATATTATTAATGTACTTGGTACTTATGTAGGTATCGGATCATATTCTGCACAGGTTAAAAAAGCAGAAGAAATATTGTCATCATTACAAGTCACTTTGAATATGTGGAAAATGAGAAACTTAACTTTATTCGGAAAAATTAATATTATTAAATCCTTTGGAATATCAAAATGTATGTACTTGTTTTCATCTTCGTTATTACCAGACTGGTTCCTAAAGATAATGAAGAGGATGTTTTTCAAATTTATTTTGAATGGACCTGATAAAATTCGAAGGAATGTAATGATCCAAAATTTGTGAAAGGGAGGAATTAAGATAGTAGATGTTCAGTCATCTGCCAGCGCATAACAATTATATTGGATTAAAAGAATAAAAGAAGCCGATAAACAAGGATGGTTTCAAGTTCTTAAATATTATCTTAAAGAACGGTGGGTTGTTCCTGTTTAATTGTAACTATAGTCATAAAATGTTAGACAAAAACATTCCTAAGTTCTATGAGCTATTTAAGAAAGATGGAATTCTCTCAATGTGAGTTACAGAGAGGATAGTACGAAATTCCAGATTATTTGGAACAATAAACAATTCCAAGTCAATTCAGATATGATTTTATTTCGAAAATAATAAAGAATGGTGTTTTTTAGTGACATCCTCACAGAAGGGGGCAATTTAAAAGCAACACGATGGCATGAACAGGTTATTTGAACTAGATGCAATACATCAGTTTACAGTTGTATCAGTGCGCATGCGCAGACATGGGCGCCATTTTAAATGGTGAGTAAACAAAGCCAATGACCCGAGGTCACGTCAGGGGTATTTAGGCTAAGCGTAAATTAAGATTGCGCCCATGCAAATAATGATGTGCGCGCACAACGCATTATAATATTCGCATTATAATATAATATAATATATTATACAACGCATTATAATATTCGCATTATAATATTATGCAAATGATGATGTGCGCGCACAACGCATTATAATATAAGATAGTTTGAGAAATAGATAGGGATCTATCGGTGTTAACTAGCATATTTCTCCCCTGTGCATCGTTTCAACGTGTACAAAATTGTAAAATCCACTCAGACTAATACTGGATACATGCTCACGAAAGTTATGTAATATTATACAACAATTTTACCTAAGATACATTCTATTGAACACAGCTTCATGAACATGAGTTTCATTACTTGTTTGTATGCCCTACCTTTCGTTCAGAAAGAAAATTGTTCATCGATAAATATTTTATTGAAAGACCAAATACACTAAAAATGGGTCAGCTTTTTAACTCCAATAATGTACATACACGTTTAAACTTAGTAAAATTCTGTCGAAAAATAATGCTTCGTTTTCATTAATTTAAGTATGTGCAAAAACATGTTATGAGTTCAATATTAACTTTATGTTTCTCTTTTTTGTCTTATATCAATTTATTAAATTGATATCAAGAATATTTTCAGTAATTCATTAATTCAGATATCAATTTACTGGTGCCAGTAAATCTCTTTTTCAATTGCTTCCATTAATTTCGTCATTAATTATCGTTTTAATTAATATTATCGTTTTGTTTTTGATTATTATTATTATTATCATCATCAATATTGTTATCATTATCATCATAATTTTTCTCACTATTGTCGATAGTGTTATTTTGTATCGATTAATATTAATTCTATTTGTATTGTATTGTATAGTTCACAGTGTTTAATTGACAAATTCAAACTGATTGTAACCTTCTCCAATACCCCAATGTGGGTGACATGAGAATAAATTGTCATTGTCATTGTCATTGCAGCGCGCAGGCAGTGATGTTATCATAATTTGCATGAGCGCAATCTTAATTTACGCATAAATACCACTGACCTCTAGGTCATTGGCTTTGTTTACTCGCCAATTAAAATGGCGCACACAACTGTAAACTGGTGTATTGATTACTTTAGGATACAGGGAGGATACTCTTCGTTATCAAAGATGAATATTCCTAAAATAGTTTATACAAAACCATTCAAAAACGATATTACTTTCAATATTATTTTACCCCTCGAGTTGATATTTTTGAACAGAATAAAAAGCAAACAATTTTATGATCTGTTGGTCGCAGAGAAATATGAATGCCCAGTCAGTACGTTTAGACTAAAGAATAGATATGATGTTTCAGGTAAAGAATTGTTATTGGCTCATTCAGGTATCATTTCAACTACAGTTGATGTAATTTACAGAGAATTTCAGTTCAAGGTAGTAAATAATATTCTGAATTTGAATTATAAACTGTATAAAATGAAAGTCATTAGTTCCCCATTATGTTCTTTTTGTGACCTGGAAAATGAAACGATTGAACATTTTTTTGTACGAAATGTACAATAGTGCAAGATTGTTGGAATCAGCTCGGAAAAGAGCTCACTATGTTTGATTTCTCGATGTGAACCGAAAAACCCCGGTAATTCTTGGTATATTTTCGAAGTATTCTTTTTAACCATATATTAATAATTGCAAAGAAAACAATTTACCTAAATAGATGCAAATTAGCTAAACCAAATATTTCTAACTTCATTTCATTATTAATCAAATCGTATAAAATGGAGAGATACTTTGCTATACGTAATGAGAAAAAAAAGCTGCCCGTGGCAACAGGTGGCAGAGCATGGCCCAATGGATATCCATGTTTAGATAAGAGAAGAAAGATTTTTGATATGTTAATAAGCTGTATAATGTAAAATGCATTATGTAATCAAATGTTTATTTTCACTGGTGTGTGAATCATTTGTCAAATATATCAATGTACCTTGAAGTGACGAAAAAAAAAAAAAAAAACATTTTTCAATACAGCAAAAAAAGTATTACCGACCAAATAAATATTAACATAGTGCATTCACCTGATGATGTCAAAGCTTTGTCCACGATACACAACCCGAAGTCATCCAGGAACTCTGACGAAGCTACGCCTTCTCTCACGATCATTAGCATCAAGGTGCATAGAAGCATGTATGATGGTCCACTCGCCATTCTGAGAAACAACTAAACAATAAATCATGAATATTTTTCATTATTTAGAGTGTCATAAATTATGATAACCTATCTACTTTCTAATATACAAAGAAAATTGTAAAACGCCACGACAAGTCATCAAACGATATTTCAAAGTTTAGTTTAAATGTCCCAATGCCCTCAACTTGCACTATACCTTGTAATGGATCTACACCTTTATTAAATGCAGTTCTCGTTTACTGCGTAATACAAGATGGAATCTCAAAATGAATCTTTCAAGGATTGGCAATAATAATGATATTAATGATTACAATAATGATAATATCCAACACAGTTTGGTTTAATCGTTGATATTCAAATCCAGACATTTTCCCCCGATATCTTGTTATTTACTAGTAACCACGCAGAGAAAGACAGTGAAGTGTCCTAATATTTAGATAAGGTGGAACAGATTTGTCTTACCTTAAATCCAGGGTGAAGCTTTATTACAGCTGGAAAATCGGTTAGAAAAACGCCTTGCTGATTTCCCCAGACTGCTCGGTTAACGTGTACTTGGAGATGTCTGTGCTCGCACCACGTACATTACAGAGGCGTCAGATCATGTAGTATTATGCAAATTATTTGAATATTTTATTCAAATGAAAAATCTGGAAATCCAAGAGGATGGCATTTGAAAAACCATCGCTTCAGTAAACCAGTTCCAAAAGCATTCAAGTGATTGGCATGTACGCTCAGTGATGGTGCATGGGTCTATTAATAGGGACTTTTAGATTTGCACGTCGACAGCTTTGACTGCTACGTGTGACGTAATTTTAAGGCACTGCGCATGCGTCACGTCGTCTCAGTCGGTGATCGAGAATGCGTCAACCTTGATTTTCCTAAATCAAGTACGGTACTAGTATGCCGCGTGCGCACGCTTGCACGCTTCCCCGCATGCATGTATATCGTCAAGTGAAATCTAAAAGATTTATAATTGTAGTCAATATGGGCAGTTGGGTACGTTGACACGCATGATCAGTCGACGTTCGTCGTGTTCTCGTCCACTCAATCTAAAAGTCCCTAGTAGTGCACGTTCTGCGAGCATGAGGCGGGGGGGGGGGGGGGGCGTTCCAGAAGGATCGACGAAATGCAAATAAAGAAGTTTCTAAGCTTTCGATTAGGGGGTATGCGGAATAGGGTCCTTCCATCTTTTTTCGAATTCTCTTTCCCCTTTTCCCTACCTTTCTCTCTCCCTCTATACTCCTCGATCCTCTTTTCCTTTGCTCCCCCTTATTTGCCATTCGATGAGGGGAGCTAAGGGTGCCCTTCTTGCCCTGTTGTATCTTCACTCACCGCTGTCGTACATGCATGCCTTCCCAAACAACATGTTTGCATTAGGCATATCCGACATAGCATCCATATATTAGGTAGATTTAAACTACGGAGTTCCATGAAACATATGATTGCCTTTTGTTAAAGAAGGCCTATTTACTTTTTTTTATTTGACTTATACTTTTGACTTTACAAGAGATAAATGAAAGAAAATGTATTCATTATGAATTCTTTTTATTTCAACTTGCGTCGGGCCTAAATAATTCTTGAATGAAAAGGTCTCCCGTTCGCTTGACCAAAACCTGTCCGACATAGCAACATCAGTATTTGAGTTGGATTCCATTTAAAGAGATGGTATCAAACACAGTGAGCAAAATAATTAATGAGCTCGTCTTTGAGGATCTCAAAAGACACGTGCATTAACATGTTTGTAATGTAATCAAATTTAATGCACAGATCTTTGTTAAGTGCCTCATTGTATATTATTTCATCCACCTGTTACGAATAATTGTATTTCAATAATAAGAATGCGAATTGCGCACATTCCGCGTTATCAGGTTGGGCAATATGGACTTTTAGATTCGCACGAAGACAATGGGGATTGCTACGGTCGACGTCCTTTTTATGCACTGCCTTGAATGGACGTCAAACGTATCAGTCCACGCAAATCTAAAAATCCCTAATAAACCATGGCTGTCCTCCATAGCAACAACGTGTGCAATTCGCATTCTGACTAGCAACGTGCCTAGATGGACAAGATTAAAACAAGCTTTTTTTTATTTGCACTGCCTCCCTTAAGTTTTCAGCTTAGTATAATGTCATTCTTTTAATGCAATATACTTAAAATTTAGATTATTGATGATTGTTAAACGTTATGTTAAAATGTAATTATTCTGTATGTATTTATATATTTATTTCCATGACTTGTATGCGCGTTCAAATGTCCGAAAAACAAATTTCCCATATCTAGAAACAAGCGCGTACGCAGGGGGGTTAAACCTCCCTTGAGTTTTTGTTATGTGAATGTTTTGTGAATGTTTTGGGGGAACCCCCCCTTTGAGTTTTTTTTTGTTTGTATTAAATAAAAACTTTAAAAAATAACACAAATCCTTATAGATGACCTAAAAAAGATGACCCCCCCCCCAAACGGAACGGAATATCGATGGGTCAAAATTTCTAATTTCGGGACCCCCCCCCCCCCCCCAAAAAAAAAAAAAAAAAAAAAAAAAATTCCTCTTCCCCCCACCCTTAGGAATAACGGCCCTCATTCCGCATCATGAATAGCGAGCCTTGTTTTTTATTATGAATAGCGACCCTCTCGTCGTATTATGAATAGCGACCCTCTCCTCGTTTTTATAAATAGCGGTTCTTACGAATAATGGTCATCTTTATGAACAGTGACCCTCTTCTCCTATTATGAATAGCGGTACGGCAGGTTTGGGAAGTTCCAAATTTTGAATAGCGGTCCTTATGAATAACGACATTGACCCGCCTTATCGGAAGAAAAAAAATCAAGAAATATATTTCACCATACCCTGGTGCCGGTTGACTCCTATTTAGTTACTTCGTAAGTAACCGACTCCTAGGTTTTAAGAACGTTAGTCCAGGTTTTTGTATAATTCGGAGCACACATATTTGCAATGCGTGGGACTGTATGTTCTGCGAATTCCTTCACATGCACCAGAGAGGTGTTTTTCAAGCTGATTTCTTAGCATTACAAATTTCTCCTGGAAAGCTGAAAGTTCGAAATTACGTAGTTTATACGAACTTATTTGTAATGACATCAAAACAAAAGCAATAGTGTTACTGATCAACAGATATTATGTAAGACAGTGCACCCCTCGGTGGGCCCATATTTATGAGTCAAGAAGATGGATCTTAAGCATTGTGATGGGAAGTGTAGAAGCACCCCCTCCCCTTTCCCCACTCATATATCCCTCACTCACGCACTCATTCACTCACGCACTCACTCACCCACCCACTCACTCACCCACCCACCCACTCACGCACTCACTCACTCACCCACTCACTCACTCACTCACTCACGCACTCACTCACGCACTCACTCACTCACTTACTCACCCACTCACGCACTCACTCACTCACGCACTCACATATACGCGCGCTCTCTCTCTCTCTCTCTCTCTCTCTCTCTATTATCTCTCTTCACAAACCTTTTTGAGAGGAAGAAAAAGAAAATCTCATTCCCTTAGTAAAACTTAGATTGTTATGAAAGCTTATGATCATAACAAGTCCTAGACCCAGTAGCCAAGTGATATATTCTCCACCCGACATGCCCGATTTGTTGCTTATGCATTTGTAGGGGCACAGTTGTGTTGTGTGTCCCATGCAGTGCCTTATATGGCTTGGTGTGGTTTGCCCCGGGCGCTACAATACGAACCAGAAAGCACAGTTGAAATGAAGATAACTGCAATTGTCTTGTCTTTGTTATATCTTCCATTTATTCATTTATTCATCTTATACCTCATTAGATCTGCCTTATGTATGCTATACAAACAGTCTTGATCTCAAGAGCTCGAACAGATATTCTGGATGAAAAAAAAAACGTATTCCTCTATACTACGGAAAATAAATCAATTAGGAGACAGCAGTTGTACAAATGCCCCCTAAATGTATATGTTTTCTTTGTTAATTTTATTGATCACTGCCAAAGTGATGTCGGTGATTGATGAATACATTTTGTTTGAAATCTTGAAAAGAAAACTTTAATAGTTTTCGACCTGTGTATCATAGAATGTGCTGTTGGTGCATACATCAATAATGATTTCTTAACTTCCATGAGCAATTATCCAACAGTCGTCTCGATCGATGGCCATTGGTTTTATAGTATTGTACAAATTACCTTTATCTGCTCATGCGCAGAGAGTATCCCTGAAGTGGCTTATTCATTATCAAATAATACACTGTCAGATGGACCTACTTTGCATTGATTTGAATAGAAATAATGCGTCATACAAATGTAAGGCCTAATCATTTTACCCAGTCAGAATCCATGAACACAACAAAAAAACAATCCTTACTGACCCCCCCCCCTTCTTCGGGTTATTTGGTATCAACTATCAACTATCAACATGGGGGCAAAAATATTGTCCTCTTGTCATCTTTGTACAACTAACAAATACGAAACGAATGACATAATCTATGGACTAATTAAGCAGTAGCATTCTGTTCAGATAGATAAGGCTATTTTGATAATTATAAGCATAGTTTCAATTCCTTTTAATGCTTCGGGAAAAATTGTGTAAACTGCTTCAATTCTGTATTCTGTTTGATGGTTCGAAGAGTATTTTGCAAACTTATGTAATTTGGATTGTTCGAAACATAATGTGGATGGTTAGGAAAGGAGGTATCCAACAAACGTAACACTTCCTTTAACTCCTGCTTCAGCGATGATATTTCGAAGAGTAATTTTATCGCCTTGGTTTAGATTCTGAGCTACAGTAATAGCGCTGTTTTGTGGTGGCACATAATAGTTGCCGTAGGCGGCTCGAAAGATCTTCGCCTGAGCGCTCTGAACTTGGTCAGAAACCTGCGCTTTGGTATTCCCGTTCGTCTGAAATGCTACGGCGGCTCTTCCTGTTCCTGTTCCTCCATCGGGTGAGAAGGTGACCGCCAGGTGGAACACATAGAGACCTTTAAAAATGAAATGGACATGTAATGTTGATAGGTAATATCATAATTAGACCATAGAGTTAGGGTTTTACATTTTGGCACAAAGCTCTTTGAAGGGGGGGGGGGGGCATATTAAGGGTAGCATTACCTTAAAGCCCCATTGCACTACTTTTAGCTACTTGCGCCCTCTGTACAGCCAATAATGTCTAAGCGGTACCCGTTGATCCCCCGTGATGCCCTTTTTCTTATGTTAATTGAGAGCTGATTTGATGAGATAACCACCTGCCAGTGACCTTGCAGGGAGGTTAAATTCCCCATGCCAAACTAGTGCAGAGGGGCTTTAAAACATTATATAGCTACAGCACACTGAACAAGAGTTATACCTTAATGGGCCAGTAGCAGACGGTGACTCTGTAATATGCCCCCTTCCAACCCGAGCCAGCATACGTTTACAAAATGCAGTAAAATATATAAATGGCTTCTTTTACCCCAGGACTGCCTACCCCCCCTCCCCCCCCCCCATCTTCTCCTCTCCACATACTATTAGCCCTAATGGAAAACCTCTCATTGCTAACTGGTAGCGGATAATATCCTTGTAAAATATATTTATTTCAATACATGCTTATAATACTTGTATTGAACTTTATCCGCATTGAAAATGTCATTCCAAACTTACATTCCACTAGATAATCAGAACATCCAAACAAAAATGTATTTTATATAGCGCCTTTCCTTGCAGTTACAAAGCACACAGTTCCAATGTATTACTACGATTCATGATTAAGTACTTCGTTTTTTTTAAATTTGTTACTTGAAGATATTGTAATGTTTTGCAAAATGTATTGTGCTTTGTTAACCCATTGCTTACTAGAACCTGGTGGTCCCTGTGTTAAGCCTATGGGAATTAACTCATTGCTTACTGGAACCTGGTGGTCCCTGTGTTAAGCCTATGGGAATTAACTCATTGCTTACTGGAACCTGGTGGTCCCTGTGTTAAGCCTATGGGAATTATATAATTTAGTAGCCAACGGGTTGATTTTGCACAGAATATGAATAAAAATTAATCAATCAATTGCTACACACATTAGGCAACTTAAACAATTTAACTTCCCGAGGGTTTTGACATTGTTTTGTGTTTGTTAAGGAAATGATATACAATGAGAGCATACCTTCGAAGGGGGCGGTGTAGACACCTGTCGTTCTGTCGAATTCGTCGCCGATGTTGACTGTTGGAGATTCCGCGAATGTGTCGATGATCGAATCAGCAACTGAGAGGTCTACCTCGCCCTTCCTAACAGAAAAAGCACTCTGACGAGCGCGTGGAAACGATACGATTGGGGTGTCTGCATGAGATAATAAAGAAGTTGTCACTTATTAATTCATAGCCCAATAACACTAAAGCATGTTGTATTTGAGGCGTCATTTGTCTGACGGTAATAATGATAATAGTAATAATAATGATAATAATAATGATATGATAATAATGATACTAATAATGATAATAATGATAATAATAATAGTAATAATAATACTGATAATGATAATGATAATAATAATATTGATAATGATAAAAATAATGATAATGATAATAATAATATGTCTTGTTTACCCGGGCTAGCCTCATCAGTATTCATATGGTTCTCCTTGAGGGCCCTGCAATCATATCTTAATTATCATTACCCCAGCTTTAGCCGAGCTACTACGAAAAGGTGCTTAAGGGTTCAAGGAATTTGGTCAATATCTCTTAAACATCACAAGTTTCCTTTATGTAAGTATTAAAAAACTTGTATTATCTTTTTTTTTAATCCAACATTGCGCTTAGATTCATACATAATGTTTCTTGTAATATAGCTTAACCTAATTTGTCCTTGATATCGGATTATAACAATACATTAACTAATTTTAGCTAAATATTCGAGTGATCTTTTACTTCTATTTTCTTTTGCTTCCAATGCTTTATACTTAGTGAAAGTGTGTTAAAATTGTTATTTGTAAAGACGTGTACTTTATGTACTTTAACTTCTTAGTAATTCTTTTTCATTTTTCATCGATAATCCTTTTTTATTACCATTGTAACGCTGCAATTATTGTGCAATTAGTTCCTGGACTAGTACTTGTATTTCTAATAAACCACATTGAATATAATTGATTCGAATTGATTGGCGGAAGTGGTAACTATAATAGTAATGCAATCAAAACGACCCCTCGTCTGCAATGGGCATATCACTATGAACATGCTGGACAAAGAAAGAGGACAAAATATACAGTTCCTCAGGAAGACAAAGGAACATCCCTTCACTGGTATTACGTAAAAATGTGTAGAACAGGTGTCATTTGCATATTCACCTGTTCTACACATTTTTACATAATAGCAGTGAAGGGATGTTCCTTTGTCTTCCTGAGGAACAGTATATTTTGTCCTCTTTCTTTGTCCGTAATGTTCATAGTGTTTATAGCCTGATCGCCTCACTCTAAACCCCGCGCATGGTTTTATTTTGATAAATGCAACGATACAAAAATAAAGGAATCTGTCGCTTGTAAACAAAATAAGACGCCATTGTATATTTAGCTGCACACACCACGGTATGTTCGGCGTTTCAAGAAGGAACAAATGCTGTCCTTAATATCATTCTTGTGTTTTTTCAATTTGAAAGTCTGGTTTCTTTGATTGTTAATTAACCCATATCCTGTGTATTTACAAACAAACGATTTTAGCTATCAGAATCGGTTTGAAATGCCATCACATTTATATACACTAAACTCATTATAATTTATGAAATAATAGCTTTGCAATTATGTTCATTCTTTATGGGATGTCATCTACTTGGGCTGTATTGGTCCATTATGTGACGTCATTAAAACATCGTTATTTTTCTGGCGAATCTTTCGTATATTCCAGATGCTATGGAGGTGGTTGCATTTGTATTTTTATAAATCATCGGATATGTAGTTGGCCTAAAACTTGTACGGTGGCCATCTGTTAGCTTACCAGTTTCTAGTGATACATTATTTGACATATTTGTGATTTTCTTTGAATTTCCACTTTAACATAAACGGGGCACTTATCAGAGATTGAAAGGGGTAATTACGAGAAGGGTAAGGGGTACTTATAAGAAGGAAAAAGAGCATTTAACATTAGAAAGGAAAAGGAGCACGTGTCAAAATAGAAGGGGCAGCTATTAGAGCTAAACAGGGGCACTCATCAGAGAGTAAAAGAGCAGATACCAGGAGGGGAAGAGGGGCACTTGTCAAAGTAATACGAGCGTCTCTCAGATTTGAAAAGGGGTAAATATCGGAGGTGAAGGGGGCACTTATTTGAGGAGAAAAAGAGTAACTTCTCGTACCCGAAAAGGGTCATTTACCAGAGATGAAAAGGGGCTCTTATGAGAATGAAAAGGGACAATTTTCATTAGAGAAAAAGGGGCATTTATGATAAGGGGAAGGAGCTCTTTTTTAACGGGGGCACTTAAGGAAAAGTAGCCGTTATTAGAAAGGGAAAAGGGGGCACTTGTAAAATTAAAAGACTGCGGATTCAGTGAGTCATGACAGTATTCGGAGAAATTCTTAACTGACATGAACTACGAAGCATGCATTTGTGTGTGTAATAGTAGGCCTACAACTTTGGTCAGGCAAAACATTTAGTTATGAACAACAAAAACCAAGTACCTCAGAATTTTTAGTATTCACATTTTTTTCTTAAACAAAAACAGTGCTGTTCTCATATTAATAATTTATTATATTTGCTTAAAAGGTTCACTGAATATACGCAAAAATCAAAGTAGTTAATACTTACGATAGAGGAGAAACGCCGAGAAAATGAAAGGTCGCTTTACATCTCCAACGGCGCCAGCTTCTTGTACAATGATAGACACTCTATCGCCCCTCTTCAACTCGGCCAACACATGCACGGTAGAAATCGACCCTTCTCCGGTGTCCACTATTTCAGCTATTTTCACGTCTCCATTGGGTGTGTTGCTGATTTCCAAGAGAAACGGGTCAACGTCAGGCGCGGATGCATCAGCATCCATGGCAATTATTCCAGCTCGATGAATAATGAATAAATAAGTACCGTCATCATTGATCTCGATCAACTGTGAAACTGTAAAAAATAAAAATGCTAACAATGTTCACTTTGTTACATTAAATGTGCGAGGGATACGTGATGTGCTGAATCGAGAGAAAATATATTCCTTTGGCTCCATCGCCAAAAGTGTGACAAAGCAGTTTTGCAAGAGACTTTTTGGTCAAGAAACAAAGAAAATGTAGTATCTAAAGAATGGAAAGGACTTTGCTTGTTTGATCATGGTACAAACCATTCCAAAGGTGTTGCAATTTTAGTCAAGGAAAGTGTTCCTATTACTGTCATCGACAAACATTTCAAAGGTGATGGTAGGGCTATTGCACCAAGATCTTCGTATCAAGATCGAATGTATCTATTTTTGAATGTGTATGCTTCAGCAAAAAATACACTGAAAGAAATTTTCTTTTCATCTTTATGTATATGGGTGAACAAGATTAGAAAACTAAATGCCGTTATGATCGCAGGTGGAGACTGGAATTGTGCACACAACAAAAAATAGACACAAGTGGAAGTGGAGTCTTATATGCATACTTACCTAAACAGAATGTTGTTAAATTTCGGAAAAATAATACCTCCTGTTGAATGTTTGGTTTAGGCGGCACAACATTAAGGGAATTAGCATTACGCGTATTCAGTCCATGTCTATCGAAATACATTTCAATCTCATTGCATAAACGGGATGCGTCTTATTTTTTCGTACCACGGCGAGCCCATATTCCAGTATGAACTCATTTTCACACAGAACAAGCTAGGAAAGCTTGCAAAGAGGTCACAAACAAGTGGACTTTGATTATTGATTGCTTTGCCTCACTATTTATAGAGGCAAAAAAACTAAATAAACTGAGATTTGAACCCTCACTTCAACTCCAAAGTTCTATTAGTATCACGCTGTCTTTACCGATTGAGCGAAGACTTCCAAGTAAAGACAATTGATGTAAATGGAAGATTACAATAATACTCTGTGATATCTGTAAGATCCCAGATACAACTAACCACCTTCTCCTGGCTTGGTTTCGCTTTTTTGGAAGATTGTATCTAAATTAAATCGATACTTTGTTTAATTTTAAAAACTATTGAACGAAAAAAACAAAAATAGGTCATGCAATAGAGAAAAGGGAAACAATCTGGTCAACCTTATTTTAAACTTTGCTCAGTTTATTATGTTTAGAAACTATATAAGACAATGTTTTGGAAGTGAAAAGCACAAGATACATGCTGTTTATTTGATAAAAGAATTAAAAGTAGAAATTCGCACCTATTTTGATATGAAATGTAATCAAAAGAGATTCGATACAAACGAAGTAACACAAATGTTTTCAATATTTAGTTAGTGATTATGTCACCTTAGCTTCATGTCTTGTACTATATATGATATGTTACAATTGCATGAATTATGTATATAAACTCTGTTGTTAATATCTTTTATGTTATGATATGAACAAATAAAGTCCCTCGAAAGAGAATAAATAGAATACAAAATCCTTGTTCTCGATCTTACCTTGCATTTTATCGAAGCTGGCCGCTGAACCTCGCTCAACCACGGGATCGGTTGAAAAGATCAAAGTTGGGACTGGATACCCATATCTAAATAGGTTAGCACGCATCCGCTCTGTTAGGGCTAGTTAACGTTCGTCCAAAGAATAGTTTTCGTGAGTAAAGGATAAAGCATTAATAAATGAATAATTAAAACATTGTTAAATCGCACCCAATTAAAACTCGGGATCCTCTTATTTTGACTGTCGTTTACGTGTAGAAAATTGGCATCAGATTTTTAAGAACGCCTTTGTCTCATTTTTACTAGGTCAAAAACCCGAAGCGGGTTATCTATTTGCCGACGAGACGAGGCTTATTGCTCTTCAACTATTATTTGTACAATTGAACACTAAGTCGTTTATAATATAGAGTAACTGTGTTTGGCATAAACACGATACTTTAGGCTCTGATTTCGTCAAAAACTACAAGAAATTCATCAAATCAAAATTATGAAAATATCTTTTGGAGTAGGCCTTATATCATAAAGCTTAATCATACTCAATACGACATCTCAGTGCGATATAAATTTTAACTTCTTAAGTATTACCGACCAAATAAATGTTAAAATAGTGCATTCACCTGATGTCAAAGCTTTGTCCACGATACACAACCCGAAGTCATCCAGGAACTCTGACGAAGCTACGCCTTCTCTCATGATCATTAGCATCAAGGTGCATAGAAGCATGTATGATGGTCCACTCGCCATTCTGAGAAACAACAAAATCAATAAATCATGAATATTTTTCATTATTTAGAGTGTCGTAAATTTATACAAAGAAAATTGTAAAACACCACGGAAAGTCATCGAACGATATTTCCAAGTTTAGTTTAAATGTCCAAATGTCCTCAACTGGCACTATACCTTGTAATGAATCTACGTACACTCTTTTCAAGTGCAGTTCTCGTATACTGCGTTATTGAAGACGGAATCCCAAAATAAATCTTTCAAAGATTGGCTATAATAATGATATTAATAATTACAATAAGGATAATATCCGACACAGTTGGATTCAATCGCGGATATTTAACTTTAACGGTTCCCCAAGATAATGATTACAAATCCAAACGGTTTTCCCCGATATCTTTTTATTTACTAACCACGCAGGGAAAGATAGTGGAGTGTCCTAATATTTAGATAAGCTGGAAAAGATCAGTCTTACCTTAAATCCAGGGTGAAGCTTTATTATAGCTGGAAAATCGATTTGAAAAACGCCTTGCTTATTTCCCCAGACTGCTAGATTAATGTGCTCTTGGATGTGTCTCGTGTGTCTGTGCTCTCACCACGTACATTACAGAGGCGTCAGATAGTGAGGTATCATGCAAATTACTTGAATATTTATTCAAATGAAAAATCTGGAAATCCAAGAGGATGGCATTTGAAAACAATCGCTTCAGTAAACAAGTTCCAAAAGCATTCAAATCATTGACATGTACGCTTAGTGCCGTTGAATGGGTCTACCAATAGGGACCACGTAGGCCTACTTCGGAAAAAAAAGGGGGGGGGGGTTCTAGAAGGATCGAAATGCAAAAGTTTTAAAGTCATCGATTAGGGAAGGATCTGGTATAGGATCCTACCATCTTTTTTCGAATTCCTTTTCCCCGTTTCCCCTTTTTCCTATCTTTCTCTCTCCCTGTACTCCTCCTCTTTCCCTTTGCTACCCCTTATTTACCATTCGATGAGGGGAGCTACGGTTGCCCTTCTTGTCCTGTTGTATCTTGACTCACTGCTGTCGTATGTGCATGCCTTTTCAAACAACATGTTTGCATTAGGCCTATCCGACATAGCATCCACATATTAGGTAGATTTAAACTACAGAGCTCCATAAACATATCTAGCATGCTAATTTGATTGCCTGTTTTTAATAATAATTATTATATTTGCTTATATAGCGCCTAACACTTACTTTATCAGAAGTCTCTAAGCGCTCTATAATAATGCAGCATAATTACCCTGGCTTTAGCAGTGCAGCTGTTACGCGCGCTGCGTTTCAAGGAATAATTTCCTACCAGGTACCCATTTACTTCACCTGGGTGGAGTGTGGCAAATGTTAATTTGATTTGTATACTTTGACTTTACAAGAGGAAAATGAAATGAAATGTATTCATTATGAAAATTAAATGAATAGTTTTTTCAATTTGCGTCGGGCCTACATACTTTTTGAATGTAAAAGAGTCTTGGCACCCGTTTGCTTGTCCGAAACCTCTCCGCTATAGCATCATCAATCTACGGGTTGGATTCCATTCAAACAGATGGTATTAAACAGATGGTATTAAACACAATGAGCAAATTATTTAATGAGCTCGTTATTGAGCATATCTGAAAACACGTGCATGAATATGTCATGTTCGTACGTAATGGCATCAAATTGAACGCACACATTTTTCTTAAGTTCCTCGATACGTATTTGTTCATTCCCGGGTTTTATTCACCTGTTACGAATAATTGTATCGCAATAGTCAGAATTCAAATTGGATACGTTCCGCGTTGTTAGGTTGGGCAAGCCAAGTTTGTCCTACCTAGCAACAATAGGGACTTTTAGATTTGCGTGGACTGATACGTGTGACGTCTATTCAAGGCAGTGCATTAAAGGGACGTCGACCTTAGCAATCCCCATTGTCTTCGTGCGGATCTAAAAGTCCCTATTGTGTGCAATTCGCATGCTGACGAGCAAGCAATATCTGTATCTATTATGCCATACTTGCGGACATTAACATATCTAGAAAGCTAATAATCAAGCAATCGAAGTCTGCTATTAGGCCTATTTCCCACCTCCAAGCAACATAACGGTCAGTGCACTCCTGACTCAACAAAAGAGGTCTCGATGGTCAGCGGTCGGTCAGTTGGCTCATCGGGAGATCTCGTCAGGTCGGGTGGTTAAAATAGGGACTTTTAGATTTGCGTGGACTGATACGTGTGACGTCCATTCAAGGCAGTGCATTATAAGGACGTCGATCGTAGCAATCCCCATTGTCTTCGTGCGAATCTAAAAGTCCATATTGTTAAAATGGACAGCAACGATGAGACCAAAAAGAAATGGTCTGTTTCGAACCCCTCCAGACATTCAAACAAACTCCCTGCAGGATAGTAAACAATTATCCCCAAGAAGATTCACCACAACATGATAACACCACATACACTATGAACATGCTGGACAAAGAAAGAAGACAAAATATACAGTTCCTCAGGAAGACAAAGGAACATCCCTTCACTGGTATTACGTACAAAATGTGTAGAACAGGTGTCATTTGCATATTCACCTGTTCTACACATTTTTCCATAATAGCAGTGAAGGGATGTTCCTTTGTCTTCCTGAGGAACAGTATATTTTGTCCTCTTTCTTTGTCCGTAATGTTCATAGTGATATAAGACAGTCTGTAAATTATGCGAGATGACTGTCATAATGAAATGTAGCAGTAAACAGTGCAAGTCTTACTACCATTTTACCTGCACGTGAATGCCCTCATAAATGTTGACTTATATAAGACGTGTAAGTGGGGCAAAATGTAGTGAATGTGAAAGTGCTGATGAAAATATGGTCCAAGCATTGGAACCGACATCTACCTACACCACCATTTACTACGACCCCCACCAATTACAATACTACCAACTACGAAC
Organism: Strongylocentrotus droebachiensis; assembly: GCA_035222895.1. Taxonomy (NCBI): domain Eukaryota; kingdom Metazoa; phylum Echinodermata; class Echinoidea; order Camarodonta; family Strongylocentrotidae; genus Strongylocentrotus; species Strongylocentrotus droebachiensis. The sequence goes on from JAVYIG010011088.1 coordinate 48,960, forward strand.
CCACCAACTACAACACCACCAGCCAACTACTACGACCCCACCAACTACAACACCACCAACTACTACGAACCTTGTAGTTGACAGCAGTGGCGTACGCAGGATTTTTTCAAGGGGGGATAAAACAGGGCCCAAAATTTCGCAACGACTAACCCAGCGGCCGAATAAGTGGGGGGAAGGGGGGGGGGGGGGGGGGGGGGGGGGGGGTGGGGGTTAAGAGGATATCAATTTTTTGTTTTGGTCTCGACGAAATTTGAAAATTTGACATTTTGTTCCGTTTTTTTTTTTGGGGGGGGGGGGTAAGGTCCCCCTTTTTTGGTCAGTCAATGACATAATTTTTTTTTTTTTTTTTTTAATTAAAAAAAAAATCGATTAAAACAAAAAATAAAAAAAAATCAAAAGGGGAGAGTTTTTCCACAAATCAAACACATACAAAAAAAACAAGGGGGGTTTAACCCCCCCCCCCCCCACTGCGTACTCGCCTGGTTGACAGTCATTCTCACACAATCTGACGGATATTCCCCTTCTACATGTAGTGTATTGAAACTTGAAAGTAAATTTTAGTTTCTGGGCTAGCAAACAGGAGAAAGTTATGGATATGCCTCTGTGATATACAAACCCTACTTCTAATCTCACTTTCTCGATTCCTTTGTTTCTTCAATCTCAACAATAATGTATTCCGTGATTTGGCGACTGAATATATTTTTATATTTTTAATGCAATCGAAGCCTAATAGCAAAGACTTCCAGGATATAAACCTTGACTGGCAAATATATCGTCATTTTGATTTCCTCACATTTCAATAGGTTGACACACAAGGCAAACAAAATCCTTTAAATTTAGCTTTCAAGTTTTTTCAATCTTGTATTTTCAAATCCTACACATCTTTTTAAAATGAATTAAATCAGTAAATACTTTGTTCGAAGATATTACTTTGTAATTTTTGTTTGACACTGGTACAAGTTTTTTTTTAACTATGAAAGAAGCCATTTCTAAAAAAAGAAATAACATAACCCAAGACATATGTAAGCGAAAGACGCATATGAATGATTATGTTAACTTGACGTTTTTTAATTCAGTTTTAACGCTCTTTGCTAAATCAATACAAATATGGCACAATATTGTATACAATATTGCTTACAAATAGCTTGAACCTTGTTATATCTATTTGCATTTTGTTTTAAACATGAATAGAGATTTAATTGCGTTGAAAAGAGCCATACTTAAGCCTTTCGTCTTGCACTCATCAGAGTAAAACGCAAGAATGAAACAGAATGTTGTTGTTGTCGTTAGATTATGGTTTAACTCTTATCCTGCCATGAGACTGCTAGCGCGCTATTGTTATAGTGCCATGTGCACGCGAGCGTGCTATCGATTGAAAGCCACGTTCATGCTAGCGAGCCACCGCTACGGTGCTTCGTGCGCGCTAGCAAGCAGATGTAATAACAGTTATTGTTCATGCCCATTGCACCGTGCTGAGTGCTTTTGCAGCGCTATTGAAAGTACCATCGCGTGCATCAGATTATCGGCTTTGGATTACGCGTCTTTGTATACAACAGTCAGATTGGATTTTCTCGAGTAGTTCAGCGATTTGTTTTTTGTAAAGATTTAAATAACACGCGCTTGAACCAACCTTAAAATTAACTTGGCACGCAGGAGATTAGCACTGTGGCACAATAGGAATTAGCACTGTGGCACTGGTTGCATTGTATGGGTGGCAGCTTAAGGCACTTCAGTCAAAACTGACTAGTTATGCTTATGAAACAGAAAATAGAACGAGCTCTGATTGGCTGGCTAAGGTACAGCCAATCAGTGCTCGTTATATTTGTGCCTGGTTCCTTTTAGTTTCCGTGTATAATGTCGGATTTCGGCTTTCTGTTTCATTATGCGTTTAACTCTGATGAGTGCAAGATGAAAAGCTTAAGTATGGCTCTTTTCAACGCGATTCTCTGATTTTGTACTGCCAAACATGTTTCCATTTACTTGTATTGAACTTCAAGTAGTATTTGAATTCAATTGTAATGACACAACATGCCCTGGAATTATCGTAGATAGGTGTTTTTCTTGTATTCATTTTTAAGAAATGGTTGTCAAATCATCAAAGAGATTTGATTAGTTGTTATTGTTTCGGACAATACAAATAAAAACACTTTTATGAACGAAAAACAGTGTCAGTAGTATACCGCACAAACAGTTCTATTTTTGAACATTTTACATACATGTACATATATAAATTATTTGATTCAATTTAAACTATTTATCAGTTTCCAAAAACAGGGAAACCTGAATATAAAGACTGCTCAAGGGAGATACGAAGAGTGGTCTTTGTGGGCGTGGTCTATGTGGGCGTGGTCTTTATATACAGGTTCTTATGATACTTGTTTCAAAGAAAACCATTTTGCCGGTCTCTCTATACAGCTGATCGCGAAAGAAGGTTTGACTGATCATCAAACCATGGAACCTATCACAAACTACCAAACTGTTATCATGGAAAGAGTAACGGAAATGCAGCTATTTAGAGACGTTAACTAATCAATAGCAAGAGCGGCATATATAAGTGACCTGTCATCTATATAGAAACCAAAAAGATCTAAACAAAAAATGTCACATCGCCATAAATTCTCGTGAAAAATCCCGAACCAAACCGTAGAAGTCTGGTATTTGTTGAGAAATAATTATTTAAACAGGGTTGTGATTCCTAATGATCTGTTTCACATGTTTGTGTTTGTGAACTGTTCCAGCGTCGAAACTTATATTAAATGTTCAAAATTGCCATCGCACCTCCATGAATCTAGACGAGCGAAAAATAATTTGTATTGGTTCAAATCTTGGCGAGGAGAAAATTATCTGACAAAGCTTTGTAGTTTGTACTAGAACTAAATCGATTTTCGAAACAAGATATTACATTTGAAATGAACATATAATCAATACGTTACATTTTCTAAGTACTGTAGATATTTACGTGAAAAGTTGAAGAAATTGATACTGACTTCTAAAATATAAATGACATGTAAGATAACACGTTTGCTTGGAATCATGATAATAATGGTGATGATGATAATAATAATAACGATAATGATAATAAAAATGATAAATACAAAAAAGGATGATAAAAATGATAAAATAATAATAACGATGATGATGATTATGATGATGATAATAATAATAACAGCTTTCTTCATGGTGTCCAAATGTTTGATTTTTGGACACATCAGTTTGGGATAATGTTGAAATGTGCTCCATGTGGGCCTATGCTATTATGTTATATCCCATTCAAACGCTCCATATCGTGAATGTCATGCGAGCACTATATTGAATGTCTGATGATGTCTGTAATCATGAAACATTACAAATCATCCCTTCGTGGTCAACATGGAAGTCGTTGTTTATTTCATCATGTCATTTCAATTAGGTGACGGTACTTCGTCTTCGGCAATTACTGGTTCCAGATTAACCAACGGATCTTCTGAAAAGAGAACGGTAATTGAAGGGAAATCCAACCTTGATAGCTAACTACTCTATACTGTGCGTCCCGGAAAAAACGAAACCGAGAATTATCGATGTTTTATCATAACTTAGTCACATTTATAATTAATAAATGAGACATATTTGGAAAGCTTAGATCTTCTTCTTTCATTTGATGCAACTCACCTGATGCATATTTCACGCATGAGGGATTTAAATGAATTAGAAGAGAGGAAACCAAAAAGTCATTTGGCGGACGATATCTGAATTTCAAAGAGAAATTTACATTTCTAGAAAGTTGAGTTTCCGCCCTTTCATACGACACCTTAATCAGCAAGGAATGACAAAGTTCTGTATGTTTAAAGTAGTGCTTGCATTTCCATAATTTTATCAAACGAATTCGTTTTCACTGGCTGCCTGCCGTAGCAAAAAACAGAATTGTCGAATTTCGTCTACGGTCGATTGTCAACGAAACGGATTTAAGTCTTTTCTTAATTCCGTGTGTTGCTAATGCGGTGGTCACATCCCGCCGTACTTGCAAGTGCGTTTTGTCTACGTGCAAAAACGTGGGCAAAATGTGGGTATGCGTACGTGATGAGTACCGCCTCTGTACGGATTTGGGAGCACGCAGACACACCGTAGCACTTTTAGTGCACGAGGAACTTTCGCTGCGTTCGGGCTGCGTTCGGGCTACCGGTTCACCCCAGTGCGTGTGACGTGCGTGCCCGGTACTGCCAACGAGCGCACAACGCACTGACTCCGTGCGTCTTTTAAAGGCGCACGTGATAAGTGCGTGGTCTGTGCTTGCTCGCCACTTCCCCAGTTCAGCTGTCCAATGAGCACGCAGAACTTACGTGGACCGTACCGAGTAAGCACTTACAACGCACGTTGTTCGCACTGATTTATGCAGTATATAGTCTCTCCGGTGGAATGGGCGGCATCTTGAGGCAGCAACAGCTGGGACTTCTGGAGAACATCGGAATGTCGTCCTATATAAACACCGAGTTCATCGCACGTGCACGCACTTACAACATGCGAGTGAGTAAGGACACCGTACGTGAGCAGCACTTGTAAGTACGGCCTCCGTACGATAACGTGGCAACCGCACGGAGACCGTACGTTGTAAGCACGTTCTAAGCACGTTCTAAGCACGTACAACGCACTTACCACGTGCGCAACATACGATGCACGCAACCGTTGACGGCCAGGCGTGGCGTGCGGGCCACGTACTTACACAGTGCGTGTGACGCGCGTTGCCGGTACTCCCTCCCTGCCTTTGCCACTCCCTCCCTACGTTTTCAGGAAAACGTGGCGGCCGTGGCCTCCCCAAAAACCGTACGGACTAAAAACACGCACGGTGGGATGTGACCAACGCTTAAAGCAGGCAGCCAGGGAAAATGAATTCGTTTGATAAAATTATGGAAATGCAAGCACTCCTTAAAACATACAGAACTTTGTCATTCCTTGCTCATTTTTCGTGATTGAGGTGTCATATGAAAGGGCAGAAACTCAACTTTCTAGAAATGTGAATTTCTCGTTGAAATTCATATACTGTCCGCCAAATGACTTTTTGGTTTCCTCTCTTCAAATTCATCTTAATCACTCATGCGTGAAATATGCCTTATATGAGTTACATCAGATGAAAGAGGAGGAACTCAGTTTTCCAAATATGTGTCATTTATTAATTATAATTTTGATTAAGTTATGATCAAACGTCGATAATTCTCGGTTTCGTTTTTTCTGGGACGCACTGTATAGAAAGAAAGAACATCAAAGAAGCAGACTGGTGAAAGTGTAAAAGAAATCGGGGGAAAATTAGACGGTAATACGAACTTGTGAAAGTTGTAATCACTATACGTATGGGCACTTCACATTGGCTAAATTGGTAATAGTGGCGAACATTTTTACTCTTTACATGGTCTACGTCACAATCCATGACTGGATTGCCAATTTGAGAGTCGTCTTTATTAAGTGATGTCATATTTCAAACATTCGTTATTCTCTCATCATTAGTCCGATTTATTTCAAACTTTTACCAGTCTGTTTCTCTTATTGTTCTGCCTTCATACAAATGAACTCATTACAAGGGGTGTTTTGCAATTTAAAGGATAATTGATTTGCGAATCTGTAATCGAGTCATATCTTCAAATATTAACTAATTGCGAAAATATACCTATTTCATAATGATGAAAATGGAATTAATATCGCAAGGTCCTTATTAGCATTAGGGAATAAACGCAAGGCGTTTCGTAGACCGTTAGGTGGTTGAAATATGTATACCTTTTTTCGTAATAAAGTAAAGGCACGGACATCGTAACAAAATGAAACTTTTCGTCTTTATCATACGAAAACTGACACTTTTTAACATGAATGTGAACGCAATGTGATACCGCTAACTGTTTACACTCAAGTAGTATGAAATTATTTGATAAGTGCTTTTACCCATGGAAGAGAAATAGAGCGCTACACCAAACGCAATGAGTGCAGCAACCGTGAACACAAGAGCCACAGCGACAATCCTAAGTCTCATTCGATGTCGGCTGTTCTTCATTTCGCCATCGTCGTCGTTGTCGTTTGCTTCCTCTTTAATGATGTATTGTTGTTTCGATGATCTCCCTGACTTGGAGGAAGGGACACGGGTTTTCTTGGTACGAGTCTCGGTTTGATGACCGTCGAAGAAACCTTCAGGTAGCTACCATCAGGGCAATGAAAAAACAAAATATGATATATGGTTATTGTATTTTTAAATATGGAAGACATTTGTTGACATGTCAAAAATAATAGCCCTTCTGAGAAAAATGTAAACAATATACGGTTTAACTGAGCGAGAAGTCGATAATCGTTTGATTAAGGGTCTTGATCATTATATACAACGAATGACTAAAATTATGTCGTTCTTGTTGTTGTCGTTTATCATGCAGATCTACGTGTGAGTCAAAAAAAAGTTTACACCTAGAAAATTGCTAATTATTTTTAAAATCATCTATGAACAGTAAATTAGTATACATCTTATGAAAGAGTGTTTTATCCCAAATTATTTGGTACCATTTTTGTGTGGTATGTGTTCACGCTTGGATGAACAGGTGGCATTGTTTGCGAGAGTGCAAAAATCGACTTGCGCCAAAGTGATGCCTTCAGTATGTATTATGTTGGGATTAGTGGAGTGAGAGAATGGATTGAATGTATCAAATGAAATGCATTGCATATGTGTTTTGCAAAGGGCAAATTCACACACACCCACACACACGCGCACAAATGTTCCTTGATATTTGATATTCGATATTTGATATGTGTGCCATGAGTAATTTTGTTAGGGGTGTTATTTGGATCTGCAAAGACCGAATTAATACCCAAATCCCAGTTGTTTTATTCAAACATCACATAGGCAACTTTCGCGCAAGTCGATTTTTGCACTCTCGCAAAAAATGCCTCCTGTTCACCCAAGCGTGAACACATACCACACAAAAATGATACTGAATGATTCGGGATGATTTATAAAATAATTAGCAATTTTCTAGGTGTAAACTTTTTTTTGACTCACTCTATAGCCTGAAATCTATTTTGTGAATTCAAAGAAAATGACAATGAACACATTGCTATAGAAAATAGGGACACCACTGCAGGGATACGGGCATTTATTTAATATCTAATGGTGTATAACAATCACCACTGTTATTCGTACTATTTATTACAACTCTGTTACATATAAATAGTAATAGAGATTGGTCCATTATAGTGGGGGGCCCTGCATGTGTTAATTTGGTTTTTCATTTCAAGTTGATGTAAAAGCTTAAATGTTGGTACCCCTGTAAAGGTAATGGTCTATAGATCAATCTTGGTTCGAGTGTCAAGCACACAAGTATTAAGCTATGGGAAGATATGAACGTGGTCTATCTAGAATAAATTATTTTGTGAAAATCATTCCATGAAAAAAGGTAAACGAAACTTATTCCAACTTAAAGTTGAAGAGTGTATTTCTATACACTGCTGTTACTTATGATGGTGATATTAGGGAAAAAAGATAGAGCATTTGTATTTTCAATTATGTTTTTCTGAAGATTCAACGCCATTCATATCATTCTGCTACTCTAATTGTAACGGTAAACTAGCATCTAAATGTCCTCATTATCTTACCTATATTTTTGTTAATAAGTTTCCTCAAAGCAATATAAGTTTCTTACCTCATCGTTGACACTGAACATGATGGCTGATTATACTTATTTAGATCTTGACAAATGAAATACGAAAGGACTACGAACAATTCAAAACTTCCTGTTTCTTCCACGAATACGAGATTTTGATCTGAAAACACTACGCCCTTCCACAAACTGAATTGTGTGTATTCAGTCAAAACGATGACGGAGAAGCACCACTGAGTTAAAGGGGCATGTTCCCCGTATTCCAGAGGGCGTTCAAAATACGTACCCGCTGGCGGACGGTGCTAGCTGCCTATTGACATCAACAGAATACGGCTCTTACGCAGATGGCATGTTCCGAATGCCCGGACAATGCCGATTATCGCATACATGTGCCAAAGTAATACCAATCGCAGTTCGGGTCTTAGATTCGGCTGCTGTTTCCGCCCACTTTCGTGACGTCGCGATCGGCAGCAATCAGCTGGCTTGGCGAAGGCAGGCCAGGCCGCGCGTACTTTGATTGGCAGCTGTATGCAAATTAGAAGTCAACCTTCGGAACCAAGATGGCGATGACTAGAGCAGCGATAACTACACTGGCGGGAAGCGCATATTTTTTTTACACAACTGTTTAGCCATTTTCGCGAAAAAATTCCAAGAAGAGCTCTGGTGAAAGAGTCTAGGTCGTCAGCACACTATATGTGCAAGCACGTACACCCAGGGAAGGGAAAATAATAGAAAGGGGGAAAACAAGGATATAGTGGAGAGGATATGGAGAAGGAAAAACAAGGAAATACATAATTGAAGAGCTAAGAGGATCATAGATCTAACGTTAGACTAATTAGGAACAACAGGGAAATCGAAGGAGAAAGGGATCTTCTAATCAGATTAAAACAAAGAAATAGATGACGAAGGAGAAAAGGGTAGATTGAAGGAGAAACAAAGAAATACATAAAACAAAAGAGAAGAGGTTAGAATAAAGGAGAACAAAAGAAATACATAACGAAGGAGAACTGGGGGATAGAAGGAAAAACAAAGAAATATATAACGAAGGAGAAAAAGCATATAGATTGAAGAGGAAAAAAAGAAATACATGACATTAGAGAAGAGGGTAGATTGAAGGAGAACACAGAAATACATAGTGAAAGAGAAGAGAGGATAGATTTAACCCGAAACGAATAACGAGTATGACATGTACAGCCGGTGTTGGAGCTTCCCGGAGTTAGTACAGCCCCAGCAATCCAACAAAACTGCCAAGGGTAATGCTAGACTCTGTCTCTAGTCGTTTGCACAGTATATTTGACTGAAGTGGCTAAACAGTTGTGTAAAAAAAATATGCGCTGGCGGGAACATGCCCCTTTAAGATCTAAGTGCTGTGTGATTGTATGATGAGAGTTCGTGTGCTTTATCATTCACATTCCATTCGCAATCCATGGTGGAGATCAAATATATGCAGACCATGTTTGTATATTACAAGAGGTGATGTGTCAATAACAGAAAAAGGAGCAAGCACCCTCTAATAAATGTCATATTCCTAAAATTCCCGATATTGACAAAGTTTGAAGAACCAAGCTGCATACACATTGTGGGTATCAAACATCACGTCATCAAAGTTGGAATACCTGTAAAATAGGCCCACTGTTAACATTATTGTATAACCATTATCTTCAATCGGTAAGTTTTTATATCTTAAATCGCACCATTTTTTTTTTTTTTTTTTTTTGGGGGGGGGTGGGGGGGGAATTATCATTTTTGCACACTTTTGTTTCTGTTTAATGAAAGTTCGTTCTTACTAGTCTTGTCACTCTCGACAGCGTAAATGTTGTAAGTTGCTAATAATGTCTTTTAACTTCCTATGAAGCCACCCCCACCCCTCCCCCTCTGTCTCTCTGTCTCCTGTCTCTCTCATACTCCCTTTCTGCCTGTATACCTGTCTCTATGTCTCTCTTTATATATATATATATATTATATATATATATATATATATATTATATATATATATATAATATATATATATATATATATCTGTATATCTGCATGTCTCTCTCTCTCTCTCTCCCTCTGCCTGTCCGACAGTCTCTCTGTCTCTCTCCTTCATCCCTCTCTCTCTCTCTCTCTCTCTCTCTGTATCTATGCATGTCTGCCTCTTTTTCTCTTTCTCTCTCTCTCTCTCTCTATCTCTCTCTTTCCCTCCCTCTGCCTGTCTGACTATCTGTTTATCTCTCCCTATCCGTCTCCGTCTGCCCCCTTTCTTCCTCCTTTTCGCAGACACTCCCTTTTGATGTTGTATACCTCTCTTTTAACCGTTTCTAGCTTTTGTTGTTTTTGTAAATGTTCTCTCTCTCTCTCTCTCTCTCAATCAATATATCGACTGTTTTCCCTTACAAACTTTTTCGCATTTATTCACCCCTCTCGTGTACTTTATCTAAATATGTCTATTCAACATCATTTTCATATATCGAAAGGTAAAAGGAAATCTATCATGAGACTCTTCTTTCCTAAAATCCCCTGTCCAAGTAATGTGAGAGGTTTTTGTTCCCAAAGAAATCTTTGCTGCATATAGGACCAATTTGAAATGCAAACACCACCGCCTTAAGAACTCACAATCCATTGTAAATACAATTATATTGTCAATATTGATATAGCGTCAGTCAAATAGCAAAATGGATCACTTCTTTATATACCAATGGACTTATGTTTACCCAATCCTTAAACAAAAAAAATCAATTACGCAATGGAGAGCAATGAGGTTATAACATGAAGTTCAAGTTCAAGTTTTATTTCCACATGTGGTTCATAAAAACAAGTATACATACATGTTCAGACATATAAAAATGCAAAGTAATACAAAATTAACAAACAATAATATTAAGAGAAACAAATAGTGAACCAAATCTCAAGTCCATAAACACAGAACAACTAAATACATGTAGATATTAAAAAAAACATGTGGGGGGACCAACAAAGGCCTGTCGAGGCAATCCCCAGAACAATAACAAATATTTTGGATATTTTATATATTTAAAAAAAAAAACAAAAAACAAAAAACAAAAACAAAAAAACAATAGCGACGTACAGTACACGATAACACAAAATTAAGTTGGCAAATTAAACAGGCAAACAAAAAGTAATATTGTACACTATAAATTTATGAATTTCTTAAAGGAAAATATATTAATAAGGCTAATTGGAGGCTTCCTGTGAAGGAATATTATATTATGGATTAATAAATATTGAATTATGATCTCTTTAACGATTAACTATGATAATCATGATGATGATTATGATGATATACTGATGATTCGTGGCTTTTGTAGGGAGTACAATCAGCCGTTGAAAACAAAAAGATTCCAACAGATGGGTCAAGACAACAATATATGAAAAAGTCAAGACATAACTAATTAATCGAAATTAATATGTTCCCGTTACCTCAAACAATTCATTTTAACTTTACACACATCGATATTTTTACAACTGAAAACATACCAAACATGACAATGAAATCATTTGAACACACCAAAGGTTAAAAAAGCAACTGCAACAAAATGGACACATAGGTACACTACTTCACCTTACCCCAAAATATATTTATCCATATTTTCCATTTGTATGCCCCCCCCCCCAATAAAAAATACATGGATATAATAATTAAATGTGGATAATCCTCTATCACTGTGTACAAATAATGACAACAACAGCATTGACTACTGTTGGAATCTCAACTCCGACAACTCCAACAACTTTATACTCATAATTATAGGGACTTATTTGTATGTTGAGCTACAGTTAATTTGTTTAAAGTGTAAACATTAAAGAGAAATTACAAAGTGTGAACATGAAAAGAGACATTTCTCTCTATCTACTGCTCCTACAAATTGAAATCAGCATTAGCACTGCTCTCTGTCGATACTTTAGCGAGATTCCACACTGAATGTACGGCTTTGACGTCCTATCCCAAGGACGTGTAGTACACGGTCTAATGGGACTGAGTCAGCGGGTGTTTCTTGTTTAAAGTCCAAGAGAACTTTACCACCTGTCAAAGAGAAAGAAAGAAGATGTATTTAAGCATGATCTTACTTATATATCCAGTTCACTTTTTTTTTAAATACATTACGTAGTCAAGATTAATTATGACTCGCGTACCACATAATGAGAAAAAGTGTAATTGGTAATTGGTTATGCTTTCAAATGCTGTTCTTAATTAATATTGTTCTTCAATGAAAGAGTGATATCCTGTCCCTGGACAACCAAACACCGAAAACTTCACAGAACAGCCCACTCCTGTTCTTTTTTGCCGATCTACCCCCCCTCCCCCTTCCCCCCTCCGGATCCACTCTTGGTTGTTAACACTTTGGAGACGACGGGCTTCTACAGAAGCCGAGCGAGTTGTTAAGTCTGTGACGACGGGCTTCTACAGAGCCGAGAAGTATCCCTAATATGTTGACAAAGTTTTCCAGCTTATTATCAGCTATTATGTGCTAAAGTTCTTTGAAGTATTATTTAGATATATTCATTCATCTCATCTACTATAAAAATTATAACGTTACGTGGAAAAAAATCGAGAAAAAAGAGATATCATTTCAACTTACCCTAAGTTAGTGTTCGGATCGAAAAAAGGCCCTCGAAATACCCGTACAGCTGGAGACGGACGCGTACGCGCGCGTCCGTTATATATTCTTGCCAGATTCTTGCTCTACTTCCAAGTTCCACCCTTCCGCATTTCAGATATTCGTATTATCAGTTCGATTTCGACCCTGATTCCCCCTTATTACTTATTTATATTTATCTACCCTACCGGTGTGGCATTTTTTCATCATAATAAGCCTGAGAGGGAGAAGAAGATCGAGGGAGAAGAAGATAGAGGGATAAGAAGACAGATCGAGGGATACACTGAAAGGAGAAAGAAGAAAGAGGACATAGATTTTTACATTTTCTCATTGGACAAGACTTGTTTTGGGGGGGAAAACCCGGATAGATAAGGATATGAAAAATCAGGTTGAATATGTCCATATGTTATCTATAAAGCTGTCGTCTCACAAGTTTTGACTCCACATCTATTAATTACGTCATTGTATTTACATGACAATACGCTTTTCATTTTATCAACTTGACCAATTTAGCGAATCATTCATGTATGGACCTCCTCTTTTATGAAAGGCTTATCTCAGCTATCCCACGCTAAGGGGGAACAAAAGAATGTAAAGAAGTAACTACTCTGGAAGATTGCCGTTTTGAAGACGAGGATGTAGGCGTAAACGTAGGTCAATAGGTCAATCTACATGACAATACGAACAACCACTCTAACTTATATACCTTTACGAGGGCATGTAACAATTTTAGAGCAGGTTTGCTCAACCTAAAGCCGGTCTTGGTTTGAGCGCCGGGCATATGAAATGTTCAAATGTTATGTTTCTGAAAAACGACCCCTTACTCTTCCTCTCTCTCCCCACCGAATATCACTCTTGTCTTGAGCAACTCAGGCGGTATAGCCACGATATGAGACTTTCAGTCCTGGGCAAAGATGCTAACATTGTTGAAAAATTAACTCCTTATTAGCCACACCTTTCAAAAAACAAAAAACAAACACAACAACGCCATGCAGAAATAAAACACACTGAATCACAATTTCAATTTCACGAAATTCCTGACGTATTCAGAAAGGGAAGGCGGGAGGATAGAGACAGACAGACAGAGAAAGATAGATAAATAGATAGAAAGAGAGAGAGGGAGATGATTGTGTGAATTGTGATTTTGTTCTAATCTCTGTCATTCATTTAGCTCTTTCCATTACAAAAAAATAAACTATGCGTACAAAGATTCAATAAATATTTTATTGATACAGCAACCTCATATAAAAAGAAGGGTTCTAAAAGATGTATGGATAGAGAAAAATAAACAAAATTAAGCGGGGGCAAAAACTAAAACAAAAATGAATATTTACTTTGATGCTACGAAACGAAGTCGAAAGCATTCAAGTAAATATTATTTTTGTTTTCAAGAATAAATCAATGTTCATCTCAAAATTCATTTCCCAAATGGTCCTTTATTTGATACGCACATTTAAAAGAAAGGGCATTTAGTGTATATCATGGCATAATGTTGGTCAAAATATAGTTACAAAATGTGTCGAAAACCCATATAAAACAAAGGCCTATATTATTTATGGCTCGGTTGATAATCGGCCGAGCTTTAGCAGACGACAATAATGGACAATGGGGGAAATGAATGGAGGTATCGACCGATCTGCGCGTGCGGCGGTACTTACGCAATTTGTATGGTGAGTGTATTGAAAAAGAAAGATGTGAAGCTTCAGCAAAATAAGACGGCAATTTCCCTCAAAACTAACGGACCTTATTTTTCGTATTGATGAACAAAACTTATATTTTTAGAAAGAAAAAAAGGCTGATCTTTAATTCTTACATTTACTAAAAATCACGAAAATAACTGAATGAGGCGCAATGAGCAATGCAAGTAGAAAGCGCCGCCAAATTTTCTATTACTGGCGATTTTACCGAAATCGCTCCGTCACAGGGGAAACAATCGCTGTGCGAGGGCTCGCACTCAAAGGGTTAAGGTCACCTGTCATAGGGGTTAATTGATCTGGAGGTTGTTCAGCATAAAAAGGAGTTCTAAGGAAACACATTATTTACCTTTATCAATAACTAGTGTTCCACCCATCTGAAGGGCATCCCCAGTCATGTTACCCGTGATACCTTCACTGGTTGCCTACATGGGAGAAAGTAATTACAGATAGAAGCCAACAGACAGAAAGGAGGAGAAAGAGTAAGAGAGAGAGAGAGAGAGAGAGAGAGAAGGAATGTGACAGACGGGGAGAGAGGGAGAGAAATAGTAAGAGAGAGAGAGAGAGAGAGTGACAGACAGGGAGAGAGGGAGAGAAGAGTAAGAGAGAGAGAGTGACAGACAAGGAGAGAGGGAGAAAGAGAGAGAGAGACAGACAGGAGAGGGATAGACGGGGAGAGAAAGAGTAAGAGAGAGAGAGAGAGAGAGGTACAGACAGGGAGAGAGGAAGAGAAAGAGTAAGAGAGGGAGAGGGACAGATAGGGAG